>JAPMOQ010020864.1:133855-173509 GCA_026543055.1 Argiope trifasciata
GTGTGTGTGTGTGTGTGTGTGTGTGTGTGTTGGCGCTCTACAGGCCAAACCGTTGGACCTACAGCTACCAAATTTGGTACATGTATACCTTGGAGGTCCGGAATGTGCACCTCGGAGCCCTTTTTTCGAATTTTTAATTAGAATTTGAATTAATTAAAATTTAAGCGAAATTTCGACGTTTTTCCGCTATAACTTCCGAAAATATTATTGCACAAACATGATTTTTATATCAATTTAAAGATAAAAAAATTAGCTTTCTAATGGTATCAGTTTTTTTAATTTATAATGTAAACTTCTATTTTTAATGAATTTTTAAAGAAATATTTTAACCATGTTTTAATCACGTGACTGGATAAAATAAAAGAATGCCGGAAGTTCAAATAAAAAAGCAACAACTATCATCGCAAATCAAATCTAAAGAAATACAACTTTCAGCACGTGACTGGATAAAATAAAAGAAATATAAAATGTGATATTTTCTTTGAAAAATAAATGCAAAGCAAAGGTTTCTACAATCGTTTGCAATATGTATACCATTAACTCAATAAATCTTCTTCATTTACGGTAAACTTGATTGAATTTTGACAGGATATGCATTGAAATCCCGACTTAATGGCATATTTATGTTATCGTTTGCAATATCTGTATCATTAATTTAATACTTTTTTTCCCTTTCTCGCTTTCTTTAAAAAAACCTATTTAATATTTTGGCAACATCATCGAAATTTTTTTTTAATATTTTGGAAGCATAACCGATGGTTAAAACTGACGGATTTATAAAATTAAAGAATATTACTAGGAAAAGGTGTATTTTTAGAACTTTCCGACCATCATCTTAAAGAAAATACTAATTTCAGGTCAATCAATGCCCAGAATTACTTCAAGGCTAATGAATATGTGATTTAATTGAAAATTTTAGAACTCTTTACTCATGGCGAACCAGCTGGTCGCCAAAGGCGGCTAGTATTGGATAAATTTAACTTCTTTCAAATATAAATTACGGATGAGATGGGTAATAATGAAATAAGGATATGAAAGTAAAGCACATATGATTCATGTAGCACATGCAAGATATGTAATGCAAATCGTGTATGATTCATACAATCATTCAAAATGTTGAAAATTGCGCACAATTTTTGCAAATATTTTTAAAATTTCAACTTTGTTTCAAACATTAATCTAATATTTAGAAACACATTAATATATCGAAAGGCTCCCTTCTAAAACATTAAGTGCTTTTATTTAGATTGTGCTCAAAATAAAAGATATTTTGACGTTGGTCTGGAGGCCATAAAGCAGTTTCTGCGGGCGCTAAAGTGCTAAATGCGCTACATAAACCTCCATGACAAAATGCCATACGTCTAAGGAAATCCTTACATTTTACTTTCTTGGAAGGTTTCCAGAAACACTAAAAAGGGGGTATTTCGTGCAGTTCGAGATAAGAAAGTCAAGGATATATCAAAATTATATTAAGTTAGAGAGAAATTATGATTCTCTTCAGAACGAAATCAATAATAATCCTCGAAAACTCATTTTGGAATCTGGTGATTTATTAACAAGAATTTATTCTTTTAGTCAGCTCGTTCGTTATTAATACAATTTGAAAATTATTGCTTATAATCTGAACATTTCGAATCTGATTTATCGTAAAGAATTCATTTCACGGATATTATATCAGATATTAAAAGAATTTTTAAAAAAAATGTTTTGCAAGTATTCCAAAATGTATTGTTACAAATTTGTAACTTTACTTTCCAGTGCAATAAGTTTCAAAGTAAGGAAGAGAGATTTACAGATACTTACCGAAATTTTTTTTCGAAAGTACACTTTAAAGGCTGCTAAATGGTCTTGGTGACACTCTTTACAACCATTTGAAGATTTTGGCCACAAGCTTTGCTACAACCATTTGAAGATTTTGGCCACAAGCTTTGCTACTACTATTTGAAGATTTTGACCACAAGCTTTGCTACTACCATTTGAAGATTTGGCCACAAGCTTTGTTACTACCATTTGAAGATTTTACAAGCTTTACTACTACCGTTTGAAAAGTTTGGAATAAGTTTTGCTACTACCATTTGAAGGTTTGGAGCGAAAGCTTTGATGCTAAAATTTGAAGATTTGGACACAAGCTTTGCAAAAACCATTTGAAGATATTACCACAAGCTTTGCAATCATTTTGAAGGTCTGAAGATTTTCCAGCAAACTTATAAGGACGCATTTTTTGTTTATGAAAAAGGAATTTTCAATTTTTTTTTTTTTTTTGCTATTCTTGATTTAATAAAGCTTGACTTTTTTGTACGATTTTAAATACTTTCACTAAAAAATTATAAATTCTTCTATTAAATTTAACTCAATTTTGATTACATAAGAATGGCGAAAACTAGTAGCGAATTTTAAAGAGCTAAGGTATCATGGGTATAATTATCATTTATGAAATATAGTAGTTTTAAAGAAAAGCAAAATTATTTAATAAAAATGATTAATTTTAAGACTTTTTTCTTTGCATATTATAAAAACCAATATTTTTATAAATGATTTGGAAATCAAACAAAATTTGTGAAAGCTTGAGGTTTTGAAAAATATTCTTTAAATATATGAAGACAAAATATTTATTTAAAAAAAAAGAAATCTGAAATACCCCTGAAAACTTAACTATATATTTTAAATAATAAAATACGTATTTAATTTGATTATATCTAAGTTAATACGAATAACTAATACTTATGTATAGTCAATATAATTAGTCGTAAAAGAATTAGCGAACTTCTCATGAATTTACAATTTTGTTTTAGTTTCCAAATGCTGAAAAAAATTATAATACAAAATCCTGTTTGACATTTATTTATTTTTTATTTCTTGTTTTATACGGTTTATTCAAATAAAATTATGAATGCATTATTTGAAGAAAATAACTTCTATAAAATAATTCTACCACATAACGATTGAATGTTTCCCAAAGTAACAATGTTTTTATTATTTTATATATTATAAAAGAGTTGAAGATTGTATAATTATTTCTATATGGAAAGGGAAGCATTAATTTAATTATTTTAATAACGAATTAACGTATCTTTAAGAAATTTTATTGTCACCATACATTCTTCGAAATTACAATTGCTTAGTAATTTCAAAGGAAGTAGCTATTAAAGTTTTATTGTCGATAAAATAAAATTACCTGTCTGGAATATATTTATGGGAATTTTCTATCTAATTTGTAAAGCTTTTGGGGAAAATTACGTTACATAACTTTTTGGATTTAATGAGTTAATATGTATTCTGAAAAATATGTATTTATATAATTCCCGCTTGAGTTAGAAAATGTGTTCTTAATTGAATAGGTTTTTCTTATTGGAGGATGTCTTTTGTTCTTCCACAGAATAAATTAGTATAGAAATCTATTTGAATTATTTGAGCAGTCTGCATTAGATTTTTTTTGTTTTTAAGAAAACAATATTTTATTCATCTCCAAAGATAAGTATAAACTATACTAGAAGATTTGGAAACATTTAATAGAAAGGCAAATACAAATGAAATATGCAGATGTTTTAATGTATGCAATCAGAATTTGAATTTTGAGGTAAAAGTGTGACAGTTATAATCAGTAAGGTGGTTAATCTTATAAGTTTTGTTATATTTTTCGAAAACACTCAGAAATTTAAGCTAAAAATTTGTTATTATTATTTATTGGAAAAATTAATCAACGGATATAGAATATAAGAGGTATAGGCAATCGATAAAAATAATTTTAAAATGAAATCTACGATGGCAAATTTCAAGTTATCATGTGCAAACCGTTTTATTTTTCGTCATCATTCATCTGAATTTAATCATTGATTGTTATAAACCAATTTTAAACAATCATGTGACTTATCTATCAGTTTCTATCCCCTTCCTTCTCTCTATATATAATGATATCTTTTTTTAACTTTCATTTTAAATTTTTCTAGCTGGAAAACAAAGTTCTAGAGCTCAACCGATTTTGAGATGGGTGAAAAAACAACCCATAGTTTTTTTTTTTTCTAAATATAAACTCATGCGTAATATGATAGTCTCAAGGCCAGTTTAAACTGATTAATGTCTCATATTAATTCAGAAAATTTGTTAGAACTCAGAGAGTAAATAATTTTGAAATAAAATTGTAACTTTAATTGGCAACTATCATCTGCCTTATTTCCTAATAATCCTAAAAGCGAAAGATGGATGCTTTAAAAGCGGTAAATTACCAATTTGTTGCCTACGTATTTTGAGACTTCAAATTCCCGAAACCAAAACATGTTCTCACATGATAATAAATCCACAAAGTGATTATTCTATTATTGCAATGAAGACATAAGCAGAAATTTTCAATAATTTTTTTCGCATATTTGTGTTACTTACTCATTCTTTAATTTTGCAACATCAAAAAATATTCAATGTAAATCTTAAAACAATTAAACATAACTTAAAAATTAATTATTATCATCATAAATGTTTGGAAAAAATAAAATCTGAGATAGGAACTGGCATTCCAAAGATCATTTACATTTTTATTGTATTTTTTGGAAATATTTTATGTTCATATTTATTCTGAATTTTTTTATACATTTACATTTTTAATGCATTAATTCTTCAAATAACGCATTTTTTTTGTGTGTGTGTGCCTTAAAATTATATAAAACTGTCAAATTGAAACAAATGTATCTAAATTTTAAAAAAGATTGAGAAATAAAGAAAGCAATTCCAGATTAGAAAATCATTTTCTAAAAAAAATACTAAAACAAATAACCATTTTTTAAAAGATAATAAATCACTACGAAATTTCAAAAATGAAATGAAGCTTTGCTTAGCGATTCAATTTAAATTCCGGCGGAAAATTTTAAAGAAATCGTTTGCTTTAATTTTTTTTTTATAAAATCAGACGATATTTACACGGCCATATTGTTTTCAAATTCGATTAACGTTTGTAAGTATAAAAATTGAAAGAATTGCCTTCTTTGAAATATTTTGAATAAATCTGAAAGATATAAAAGTAAAACAAATGTTTAGAAAAAAAGTACATTTTTAATTAAAATGATATCCAGTTTTTGTCTTGTATTTCACGAGCATGATTTATTTCGCTTAGATGCGAGAGATTTGAGTATCATCGTCTTATTATTTGCCATAAATGAGTAATCTTATTTTGAAAGGGCTCATTTTTTTAAACTACAGTTTCCCCTTTCAAGAGAATGATATAATTTTAAAAAGTCCTCAACCCGAGTTTTCTTTTGAATTATTTTGTTGCTACTTCAAAATTAGTAAAATAAATAAAACGAAGGATTGGTTAACAATGAATAAACAGAAAGGGTATCATATGTTGTTTACCATTAAATTTCGTGAAATGTCAAAAGTCAAGATTATTTTGTTTACTGTTTTTACTTTTTTTTAATAAGAAGTACGCAATCGGAATATACAAGGCTGCTGTAATATTAATTTCCCTATAAACAGCATCCTACAAGGCCAATGGATGAACAGATTGTAGAGAAATTTAGTATGCAAAACTATGCACAAAATGCGCTTACGTTATTTCGAAAAAAGTTCCAAAATGTCCAACAGATTGAGCTTTAAACAGAATAATATTAAATTTAACACAATAAATGGCCAAAAGGGAATATAGAAAAAATATTAGGTTTATTGACAAGTTTCTGATCATCTTATCATCGAACTATATTCAGTAAAGGTAAGGAAAAAAATAACAGTACGCTGTTTGAGAGGGGGGGGAAGTTTAATTTTCAGAAAAAAAGAACAGATTAGAATGAAATTGCACAAAAGTAGCAGTTGTTAATCGTGGCAAAATTTCAAGTCGGTTGATAATGTATTAAACAGCAGATTGTGATTCATCACTTTTGATGCTTCACACATGAATCCTTATGGAATAATTTAAGTAATTCAACGTCGTAACACCTGCACAATACACGAAACTTTTTAAGTAGTCCTATAACCAGAAATCACTCAGACACAGCACACGGCTTTCGTCTGCAAATGTGTCATACCCTGATCTATTTTGCATAAAGCTTCGTATCCTTGTTAGCATGCAAATATTGGCACTTTTTTCCCTAGAACTGACAGCCTTTTCCAGTTTTACAGTTTAGTACTCATTATTCTTGTTCTGGATTGTTAATATTGCTTTTGTAATCTTTTTTATTCGTTTATAGTGTTAAACTGAATTTTTGAATTTGGAAAAGGAGCCCTCTAGTGGACATTTTAGAACTAAACATTTTTTCTTCTTCAATATTTCGTGCACATTTCTTGTAAACACTGTCTGTGTATCAGGTTTTGTAGCTATAAGTTCACTCATTTGCTCTGTAGGATGCTGTTTACAGGGGAAGTTTAATTATAACCACACTCTATATATTTTTAAAAAAATTATCTTGTGATTCTGTTGAATCTCCATGTTTCAAACCTACTTAAATCTGATTTGTTGGGGGAATTTTGTCTGTTTTTTTTTCTGACGGTTGGTGCTTAGTTTCAGCATTCCTTTATTATAAAGTTTGGCAGCAGCATTTTATTTTTAGCAAACTTAGAACAAAACATATGAAGGATTAATCATCTGTCAGTCTGTACTTCAACTGATACTTTTTCGTTAGCCGTGAGCAACGAGAAACCGCCAGATGATATAGCATTCCGCCAAATCTCTTACATTTGTCATTCGCTTCGCTTGGCGACTTGGCTCGGATTCGGTTCACATAGGCGACATTTGCGCCCGGATAGCGAAACAGTATCCTTCCGCTTGCATATAAACGCATTAAGTCAATGACGCAACGACTTAAATAAATGTAATTTGGTATATGATCTTTTTATTAACAAAAGTGCCTGATTTGTATCAAATTTTGATTTCAAAATATCAAAAAATAAATTGGCTACAATTCAATTAGTTTTCTTTATTATACTAATAAGCATACAACAGTCTGAGTGGGTCCCTCTTGATATATTTAAAATTTCACCACACCATCTTCTATGTGGATAAGAGGAGGGGGTGGCGACACTTCTTTTAAAGAATGGTTTCGTGAAAAGACCATTTCTATTGGCTTGAATTATATATGCTTTAGCATAAAGATATCTTAACGAAAGTCTCTTTTTCGATTAGTAAGATATTTTACGCTATATGAGTAGGGTAAGTGTAAAAGTGTAAAATCATGCTTTTACTTTATTTTCATTCTATGGCTGGATGAAAAGTGTTTGGTGATATTATAGCTAGTTTGTTGTTAGGTGTCAAAATTTCTGCATCGAATGCAAATTCGATTATTACACATTATTAATTGATAAAAAAATTCAAAGTATCTCTCCGTAAATTCAATAAAAATGCTGAATTCATACCAATATTACACAATATATTATACTCTACTCCATACGAAGCATTATTTTGTGTAGAGAAAGGAATAATCTATGTAAAAAAATGCTTTGGGAGACCACTGCTTTTGGGTTCTTTCAAGTAAATACATGATATTTTTCAAGCAGCTCTTCAAAATTTGCACTTCATTATTTACTGTTACTTCGAATACTGGATAAGTTTTTTTTAACATTTGCTTCAGCTTTAAGCCTCTTTCGATAATACAATTTCTTTCAGTAGCTTTTCTGTACTGTCAAGTTTAGAAGCAAAATAAAAAAACCCGAAGGCTGTAAGCCAATATTTTCTTCGATATTTTAAACTCTACGGTCTTATGATTCTAAATAATCGCTATGATATCTTCTTACATACTGTGAACGGGAATAACATTGCTGCATTTTTTTTTGAATTCCTTTTCAAACTTAACCATATATTAAAATAATTCAAAACCGTCTTAAACTATAAGTCTTGAACGTTATTTTGTATTTTTTGAAGAAATGGGAATTTTAGTAAATGTTAATACGTTAAAATAAAGGAATAAAATGTTGGCAAAAATACAGTTGAAAAGAAACAATTTTGTGAATTCATAAGCTATGGACAGACGAAATCCCTCCCCCCTCACCCACAAAAATGAGTCTTAAGAAAAAAAAAGATTAACTTTGACAATTCTGTATAATACAGTATTTTTCTTTTTGATAGTATTAACTCTTTATTGTTCAGAAACATATCCAAAAATATTAAAAACATAAAAGTTAGAAATTTTATAAATTTCAAGCTTTAAAGTTTAAAAATGTTTTTAAAATCTCGTTAGTTTAAATTTAACAGTTTTAATTGCGAATTGGAAAAGTTATGAATACGATATTTTCTACATTAAGTAAAACTCTATTTAGAAATTTAAAAATTATCGAAATTTTGAATTTAAGTTGTATTTTAATTTGTTTTAAAATAATTTGAAAATCGATGAAATATTAGGTGCTTGCATGTATTTTGACCACTTTTTCACTTTAAAAAAAGTTTATTGAGAAAAATTGGTACGAAAATATTTATATATTACCTCATTTTCTACAACTTTCTTCCAATTTTCTTCCAAGAAGTGCTGTAATTTGTTGTCTTTGCATTTTTGTGTCCTTCCAGGCCGTTTCTAGTCATTAACATTGAAATCCCCACTCTTAAATCGTTGAAACTGAAACCGACTATTAGGTCATGACCGAGCAGTCTTACCATATGCTTCTTAAAGAGTCTGATGAGTTTCAGCAGCAGTTTTCTTCAAACCATACAAAAAAATGCAATGAATGTCGAAGATGCAATTTGGAGCATTCCATGATTGAGACATTATACACTGAATAAATCAACTATAATAAATGGGAAAACTTTCAAAATGATAACAATAAAGTAATATCAAAGTAGTGAAACCCAAAACTCATTGTCGTTTATACAGAAACTTCGCAAGTTTACCAATAGATGTCACTGTTTAAGATTTCCAAACACGTTCGGAGCACATTTTTAGAAAAAGATGGTATATATATATACTTATTACCATATTTCTAGATTTAATACTATTCAAAATTAATAATAGGATATCAATATTTGAAATAAACATTCAAATGTTTTGAAAATGGGCATTTAATATCATAAATTTAAGCAAATTCTTGTAAAACGTGAAATTAGCTATACCAAAAACTATTATTCTCATCCTAACAAAACTTATACTAAAATAAACTACATATTTTTCTATAGAGAATGAGAAATAATCGTATGGTTTTAATGATAAGTATATTTTTACAACCTGTCGAAGATTTATCTAAAACTTTTAACAAATTTATGATATTGTTATTCAAACAATTGACTGCAAATTAAAAATTATTCACTCGATCTAAATTCTTTTAGTTCTTTCCCTAGAGAATAATATAAAGACAGCGTTCATAGAATTTCATTGCAATACTATTAATATATTTTGCGCTATTTAATCTAAAAAGAGCAACAAATGAGTAAAATTCAGTTTTGAGAAAAGTGCATTTAAAGTACACAGTAACTGGTTTTAATAATAAATAATAAGCGCATATACTTAACACATTAAAGGCGGGAGTTGCAGTACTACGATTTGATCCGCGTTACCTGGCATACTTTCGTCAAGATAACCCACCTTTAATGTGTTAATATTCACCACAATTATACTCTGAAGTGACAAAAGTCATGGGATGACTGTTAATATCGTGTCGGTCCTCCTTTTGCCCGGCGAAGTGCAACAACTCGACGTATCATGGAGTCCACAAGTCGTTGGAAGTCCTCTGCAAAAATATTGAGCCATGCTGTCTGTATAGACGTCCATAATTGTGAAAGTGTGGATGGTGCAGGAGTTACGGCACGAATGGACCTTTCGATGGTGTCCCATAAATGCACGATGGGATTCATATCGGGCGATCTAGGTGGTCAGATCATGTGCTGGAATTGTCCGGAATGTTCTTCAAACCAATCGCGAACAGTTCTGGCCCGGTGACATGGCGCATTGTCATCCATAAAAATCCCATCGTTGTGTGGGTACGTGAAGTCCATGAATGGCTGCAAGTGATCTGCAAGCAGCTCAACATAACCATTTCCAGTCAATGATCGGTTCAGTTACACCAGAGGACCGAGTCCATGCCATGTAAAAACAGCCCACACCATTATGCAGCCACCACCAGCTTGAACAGTGCCTTGCTGACAGTTTGGGTCCATGGCTTCGTGGGGTCTGCGCCACACTCGAACTCTACCATCAGCTCGTAACAACTGAAATCGTGACTCATCTGACCACGCCACGGTTTTCCACTGGTCTAGGGACCAGTCGATATGCTCACGAGCTCAGGAGAGCCGCTGCAGGCGATTTCGTGCTTTCAGTAAAGGCACTCGAGTCAGTCTTCTGCTGTCATAGCCCAAGGAAGACAAATTTCGCCGCACAGTCCTATCGGACACGTCCCTCGTACGTTCCACATTGATTCCTGAAGTTATCTGACGAAGTGTTGCGTGTCTATTAACATTGACCATTCTACACAGACGTCGGCGGTCTCGGTCGTTAAGTGCAGGTGGTCGCCCACTGCGCTGTCCATGATGGGATGTGATGCCTGAAATTTCATACTCTCGGCACACTCTTGATACTGTGGATCTCGGAATGTTGAATTCACTAACGATATCCGCAATGGAATGGCCCATGCGTCTAGCTCCAACTAACATTCCACGTTCAAAGTCTGTTAATTCTCGTCATGCCGCCAAAAATCACGAAAAACCTGTTCACATGAATAACTTGAACACAAATGAAAGCTCTAAAAAACAAATTGCGCATTTATACTTTTTCGCTGCGATACTACTGCCCTCTGTATATTTGCATATTGCTATCCCATGACTTTTGTCACTTCAGTGTATGTTATACCTTCTTCCTCATCTGTCAAGAATTTTCTTTTTTAATCATTTAAATTTTTTTCAAGCAATTTTTTCATTTGGCAGTGATGCTACTTACATTCATTTAATCTTTCTTTATCTGTCAGCTCTGCAAATGTTCTAACTGAATTTGCGCTATGATGCACTCCAACAACTGATTGAGGTTATTTAGTAATCCTATAAAACATTTGTTAAAATGTATTACAGAAAAAATACCCGCAATTTGAAGATTCAGAGCTCAACAAAAACAAATTTCTACAAAACACCGTTAAAACTCTCATTGGCATCATGTTTTTCTGCGTAAAACATTTTTCATATATAAAACTAAATTTGTGTTTATAAAAAATTTTCACATATTTTTGGCGCTTTAAATTGGTACTTTCGATTATTTAAATGTCCACTTCTGGTTAACTGATCATTACGAAAATGTTATCTTGAACTCTAATTAACATAGAGACAAAAGTAAATCTGTTTTTAGATAATTCAAAAACTGGTCTATGGTAACAAAAGAATTTTTGAAAAATGCTATTTTTTGTGAAAATTGATCTTTTCAACGGGTTCGGATAGCTTAAAATGTGTGAAAACACCTTATATTTTACATACCTCTCATTTAGAGATATTTTACAATACTGAATGGAAATACTCAAAAATTTATTGAATTTTCACACCACATTGCTCCTTAGGTTTACTACATACACATACACACACACGCACAGCCTACCCTAGTCTCAAGCAGCCTACCTTTTGTGTCAACTTTAATACAGTTGAAACTCTATTGAGAATCGGAACTTAACATTGGTTGGAAGGGAAAAAATCCAATTTATCGCTTTCTCAAAATCATAAATATTTTCCCTTAAAACTTTCCAAAGAAGTGACTTAGCTTTCTCTGCGAAAGAGAAAAGATAAAGATAGCTATGAATAATTAATAACAGATTTTCTAGTTGAACTACATGGGCTCAGAAGTTTTATATTCCTTCTATGTTATCGAATTGAGTTGGGGAATTTTTTTTTTTTGTATTTCTTTCGGGTCGTAAAAAGATGGTATTTTCTCATCCCTGTAACCATAAAAGACGATTGCTTGGCTTAAATTATCTGGTTATCGAGGTAAAAGGATTAGGGGCAACTTTTATTGCGGATTTGTACATTGCTAAATATTTTATTGATTAATTAATTTGATTAATTCTTGAAAAACATGCGTGGTATTTTATTGATTTCATTTTGCTAAAAAGGCATTTTTTGCTATTTTCTTTGATAATAATTAGATAATTTATACATATAAAAACGGGATTAAAATTAGATAGCTTGTACAATGTTACGAGGTCCGTCCAAAATAGCCCTAGTGTTGCTTCAAAATGGGACGTTAATATAACTAAATTAAACTAAATCTGCCTTTTAGTAAGATCGTGTACGAAATTTCAGCATATTATGACATAAAGTCCCAAATGTATGAAAATATAAAAGGTGGCTCAAAAACTGTGACAACGGCTTTTATTCGTTGAATATTGATCATAGACATATACTGTAAATTATGTCTACATAAAAAACTTGCAAAATGATATGAAATTGATCAAAATT
Source organism: Argiope trifasciata (assembly GCA_026543055.1). NCBI lineage: Eukaryota > Metazoa > Arthropoda > Arachnida > Araneae > Araneidae > Argiope > Argiope trifasciata. The sequence goes on from JAPMOQ010020864.1 coordinate 146,184, forward strand.
TTCAAGGGATTAAACTTTAAAACATACAAAATTTACATTTTTATACGGACCCGTACAAAAAACATCCAGTGAGTAATACTGTCTGTCCATCAAAAGAACTCTGCTAGACGATCGTCTATGTTTACGGCGGGCGTCATAGAAACAGGTTACTGTAGGAAGAGTTCATTTCGCGGAGGTAGAAATTCATTCAAGTTTCACAAGCTGGCACATTTAGCGCCAAACTGATAATATTATGTATTATAACAATTAATTGTTGAAAACAAATTCAAAAAAAATCATAAAGATACAAATTTATTTGCGTACTCGGAGTATTGAAAATATTTGATATTTTTGTTATTAATTTACAGAGAGAAAAGCAAATCAAATAGAAAAACTGAATAATTATTTGCATGTCTAACGACTACGCAAGAAGAAAAAATTAATAAGTAAAATCATGCAAGATAAAAAATTAATAGTCATCAGTTCATTTGATTTAAATTTATATGTTATTAATATAAAATTATCCGTAGCAAACGCATCTAATTTAACATAAAAGCAATAATATAATTAATCGTAATTATTTCATTTGATTTAAATTTATATATTGTTACGAACCTGTGGTTTTGCTTTCCCGCGCTAATACTGTCAATGTAAGGAAGACAGATTGACAGTAATGTGTATTGAATAGTAAATGGGTGTGACGTCAGAGGCCCGAAGGCTTGGTGACAAACTTGGCAACCATTTGGCGACTTGGCAACGAATTTGGCGAATTTGGCGACAAAATGGAAAGTACCTGAAACATCGAGAATTTTCCCGATCCGTCCACTAGGAGCCGAGATCCAGCTAGAACGCTCCTGATTGGTCTAGAAAATGTTAGCCCCGCCTACTACCGGTATATATATGAGGCAGGATCACATCTGCCGTCCTCTTCGAAGAGTACCACTGCATTTTACTGACCGCTAGGTTTAAAGTCTATTTATCACTACTGAGGATAAGCCCTTTCGGGGCTAGGTGCCTCAATAATTCAACTCATAGGCGGTGTCAGTGTGAATCAAGTCGGATAAAGTCGAAGCGAAGCAGCGGAGAAAACGTAAAGGAGATCTGAGGAAGAATCCAGTGGAGTCAAGCCGAAGTGCGGCAGCGGAGAGAAGCCGAAGCTGAACGATCTAGTGTTCAACGAAGACAAGTAGCGCTGTGGAATTTATCGAGAAGACCTAAGAGAGAGAGGTCTTGAACTGAGGAGCCCTGAACGGAGGACTGTTGTGTGGCATATACTGACGAAGCCGGCGTTGTGTGTCGTAGCCCGTTGTGCCGTCGTCGGGAACGGAGCTTTCCCGAACTAAGGAGTAGTCCCGTTGTGCGAAGTAGTGAGTCGACAGCAAAGGCAAGAAGAGACAAAGGAATAGTTCAGCCTGTTCTGGAGAGACCCAGGAGGTGTAAAGCGAATCCCTTAATGATTCCCTCTCCTGCTGAATCCTGTCTGGCCGCTCTGCGAGCTGTGGACATTATCACTACAGAATTTCTGCCTGTGGACTACTATCTGCAGTGTGTTGTCCTGTGTGTTCGTCTCGGATGTATATAGTTATCCTGTACATAGTTGTTGTGAATATTTGTCGCCTGTGTGCTGTCCTGTCCTCGTCCTGGAAATAAACGTCTGTGTTGTGTGCCTCTACTAAAGGACTGATCATTGTGTGTCATCATCATCTTCTCACACCATACACAACTACTATAACTATACAAGGTAAAAAAAACCAGACTGATTTTTAGGATATAGGAAATCCGTAACAATATTATTAAGAGAAAAAAATAATTATATGCAGTTAAATATTAACTAAAGAAAAGATTAATGAAATATAAAAGAAGTAAGCTAAGCGAATATAAAGATAGTGCAACTGCGACTAAAGCGAGAAGACGAACGAGCAACAAGTTTTTTTTATCGTTACAACTGACGCCAAGAACAAGAATACTCCCCAAGGCTTCCGTCCGATTCCACCCATTCAAAATGGATCTTCCCAACCGAAGGCGGTTTCTATGATGCCCGCCATAAACACAGACGATAGCCTAGCAGAGTTCTTGTGATGAACAGATAGTATGTACCCCACACTTTAGTACGATTCCACCGAAGAACCGCCATGTAAGCGCGTCTGGTGCACGTTAAATCCGTCGGGGCCAAACGTCCTCCCACTGGTGTGGCATGGAAGTTTGGAGATGAGTGTGCCAGCTCAGATGTCACCCTCATCAATTGACCATGGTCCAAAATTATAAGGACCGTTCCGAAATAGCCCTTGTGTTGCTTCAAAACGGGAAGTTAATGTAACTAAAGTAAACCCACCTTTTAATAAGTTCATGTACAAAATTTCAGCATTTTATCACTAAAACTCCCAAAGATATGAAACTACACAATTGCTGGCTTAAACCACTTTTTGATGCCTGGATACGATTCCACCAAGAGGAAAAATGTCGTCGTTTAAATTTTGTATTTTTAAAAAAGTTTAATCTGAAAATTTTAATCGATTTCATAATACGATGCACTTTCTTCTTACACAACTTCAAAATTTAAAGTATATGTCTATGATCAATATTTGAGGGACAAAAGTTCGGACAAGATTTTTGAGGCATGCTGTATTTATAATATGTAAACATATTTCAATGGTGCGTGGCCGAAAAGGCACATATTTTGCAATTTTTTATTTTAACTTCGATTTATTTCATGCTGGAAGTCATAATTTGAAAAGAGGAAATCCAAGGGAGGAAAGAGAGAGATCCAACCACCATTCCGGAAGCATGTGATCCTCATTTCGAGGATGAGAGGCTTCCAGAATGGTGGTTGGGTGGTTCGGGGGAATAATTCAATTAGTAAATGGTAGCTGGTCAGAGAAGGTTAACATGGCTAAATCAATGCTCTTAATATGATGATCAAACATCAGGGCACCGATGGTAGCTAGCAATTGTTAAATTTAAAGGAAAATTCAAGATTAAAAAACTTTAAGATAATTTAAAAAGAATTCTCTAAATTATTATATCGTTGTGGAAGAAAATTTTGTCACTTACATTTTTTGTTGTTGTTATTTCTGAACTGAAACATTCAAAATATTTGTTAATCCTAAAAAATAGGCAAAACAACTGAAGTAATCAAGAACGACTCGAATTTACTGCAGCCTCGACATTATAAATATTTCCACCCAAAAAAAAATCCAAACGCTTTTCTAAGCTTTTTTTAATTAAAGAGTAATGTGGAGGTCATGATGAATAATTAATAACTGTCTCCGCAGTTGTCGCGGTTTGACTTGAATAGTTCTCTAGTTCTTGAACTTCATCATAACTAGATTTTTCCTTGTCATAAAAGAAGTTTTTTACCGAAAAGCGTTAAGCTTATTTCGTTGGAGGTAATTATATGTTAAGATCTCCATTTGTTTAAATATGATGAGAACCTTTTTTTACTTTCTCTTGTAAAAATGTAGCATTGAAATAAAAGAATTTGAAGCTGAAATTTTAATGAATCTTCATGTTTCACACCTCTTTAAAATCGAGAAAAATATGTGAGGAGATTAAATGTTTTATTTACGATCACGAAATATCAAAATCGCTTTGAGATGGGTGGACAAAATTTGATATATGTTCTTTACATCAAATTTGAAGATTTATGTCCGATTTTGAACGAAATTAATTTACATGAAATTAATCTGTTCATTTGCTTGATTATAAGAGATCATCATATCTATAACATAAAGAATTAGATGCAGGAAATTTAATTTCAGCTTGTAAAATGTGATATGTGTAGAATTCTGAATACATTTTGTTATAGAATTAAGCATCTACCGATCTGCTATCTCGCTTTTGGCATCGGTGGTCTGGTGGTAAGATCTCAGCTTTGTAACGGCAGGGTTGAAGGTTCGAGGCTCTATTCCATCGAAGAACAGTTGTGTAAGCGGGTCTGGTGCACTTTAAATCCGTCGGAACCAAATATCCTCCTCTTGACGTGGTGTGGAATTTTGGAGAAGGGGTGCCAGTTCAGGTGTCGTCATTGACTTCGAGGAATTACGAATTCCGTCCCAAACTAGCTCTAGCGTTGCTTCAAAAAAGGGAAGTTAATTTAACTAAACTAAAACTGCCATCTCACTTGCATGTAAACGGGATAATTCCAGAATTTAACGACTTAGATGAAATTTGGAATTAGATCGTGTGATAAAAACCTTGAAAAATGTTGGCTGGTACTTTTTAACAAAAAATGCATCCAAAACGTGGCAAATTTCACAATACTACGATATACAGACTGTCATATGGGAACACTGAAATGAATCTGAATTTCCAGGGTATTCCCTCAGAGACTCAATCTTGCCCGAGATTTGTAATTTTATACGAAGTGGAAAAGAGCATATTCCTTAAATTGAAAGATAGAATAATTGTATAGAGTAGAACTGAATAATAGTATTTGTGTTTGGTTGACATTTTCAATGTTAATTTGCTATGTAGGAATCAAAAGATATAATGCATTTTAAAAATTATATTTATATGCTACGGCACTAGATGTTAAATTCAACATTTTCAATAAAAAAAAATACTGAAAATCCATGGATGCGACAAAATAAATAGGCAGAGCTCCCGATTTGGCAAGTTCTTTTTTTTCAATTGTATGTGATAAAGTTTTCCAAAAAAATATTTACATATGTAAATGAAAACAAATTAAAGTTTAAAGTTTTTTCTCAATGACTTTAATGCGCATTACAGAAAACACACACATTTTTACAGTACTTTAAAATTTAAAAATGAATAAACTTTTTACTGATGTCTATTATTCTTCCATACCTTTTTCTGTCTATTATTCTTCCATACCTTTAATATGTTTATCAATAAATTTTAAATCCTGATTTTATACACACAAAGTTTGCAATGGTAACAAATATATTTTTTATACTTTGCGATGTTTAAGAGTAAATTTTAAAATTGTATAAGGATTCAAACCTAAAAGCAACTGACTTACTCTATTTTTGATAAGAAGTTTCAAGTTCTCATTTAGATATCTTGAAGCTATTTTATCAAAAATTAAAGTCAAACAATGCTGTTCAACTTTCTAAAAAAATTCTACAATAGGCTTTTGAAAAAATTAACTCCTGGCAAGAAGAATTCTGAAGAGTTCTTTCATTTCCAAGAAAATTCTTGTATGTTAGTGATTACTAACAAAATTTGGGCAACAGGAATAGCGGCCAAGCGTTAAAATAGTTAAAACTGCCGTGCTTATCACATCTAACAATCATTTGGTACTTTTGCATTTTGGTACTAGACATTTAAGTAGTACACTTTGAGTACTTAATTTTACACAAAATTTTATCTATTTTATTCTTTTCGTTTTATAGTTATTATATTTATATATACTTGGACAAGCAGACAGAAAAAAAAATCTTTCAAAATTCCCTTAAAACGCAAGAAATTTACAAATTTTATATGAAATATAATAAAATATCTTTTCTAAATGCATCAAAGTAATCTTGATTTACAATTGCTCACATATAGTTCCAAAAATGCATGGACCAATAGGTAGAAAACAATTTGATTTCGCTTAGAATTTCATAATTTTACGTTTAAATAGTACACTTTGGGTACTAAAATTTTGCTCCAAATTTTATTCTTTTCGTTTTGTAGTTATTATGTTTATTTATACTCTGACAAACAGACGGAGAAAATTAACACGAAATTCCCTCAAAACGTGCAAGAAATCTACAAATTTTATGTAAAGTAACAAATCATATCTAAGCGTTCTTGAGTTACCATTTCTCATAGGTAGACCACATATTTCTAAAAATGTGGTTATTGAACTATGAAATGTCTGAAACTTGGGGATACGTCAAAATATTTAGTTCAAATTTTGTGAAGGTTATAATACTTTCTCTTTATTTAACGTATTCTAGAAAGTAAAAATAGACTATCTATGAATCATTCTGAAAAAAAAAATGACGAATGAAAAACAACTTTTGTATGTTTGCTATACTAAGCTAACAATATGCCAATGGTCGATTTATCAAAGTACAGTAGAACACATCGATTGTCAGTTTCACTGGAGAATCGATGATTAATATCTTTCGACTGACGCGAAAGCTCTCTGGGATTAACTTCTCGGAGACAGATCTGCTACCAAACGATAAAGAAAAGCAACAAAAAAAAATCCCCCCCCCCTCCCCCCAAAAAAAGTATTATTTAAAAAATACTATAGTGGAGTTTCCTTGAGAGGAAATTGGTTTCTTCGGAACAAAAATGGCTTTAGGTCCAATCACTCTGTTGCCAAACGCGTGGAAGGAAAATCTACGAATAAAAAAAGAATCATCGGAAAAAAAATTCTGTCCATAAAGCTTAAGCTCAAGATAATACTTAAGAACAAAAATTACTTGATGCTCTAGATATAAAGTAAGATATAGAGTTTTATTTTGTTCCATAAAAAATGTTTGAGTTCACTTGGATAAAAAAAAATTGCTTCAGTAGAAAAATATATATACTTTAAATAAAAGATAGGAATAGTTTTAACAGAATAGCAGTGTTTATAGAAAAGTCAAGGGCTTCTTTTTCCAAAATAATAATGATATTTAGGGTAAAAAAATTCATTTTAAAAGTCGATTTTGGGTGAAAATAGCAAACATTTTGTATTCTATATTTTTAATTTAAACAAAGTTTTCTTTATAATAGTTTTAATCACTTCTTCTTTGAGAACTTTTGATAATTTTTATACTTGCATATTGCACATTTTAATACAAATTTGCATTCTTAATCACTTTTTTTCAATTTTCAACTACATAAAGTAAAATTTTTTCTCCTAATTTAATTTTTTAAATGCTTAATTTTATCCTCAGTACCTGTATTTAAAAATATTTTTGTTGTTGTATCAATTCTTAATATTGAAATATGTTATTTATTATTTGTATCCCAATACTTAAAAGTTGGATAGATCTTTTTTTTACATTTTGGAACTAGGCAATATATTTCTTAAATCGTCTGCAAAATTTTCAAATAACTACTTTTCCTAAAAAACGTTTTTTCGAAAATGAAAATTTTATTTTTAAAATTTCACAGCATTTTTAGACTTTTAACTAATGTATTTTTTATTATATTTAATTTATTTTATTCAAAAACGTAAAAGTATTTTTAAAAAATATTCCCGAATGTGGTTGTATACTCCAAAATAGTAAATATGAATCTTATTTTAAGGTGATTAAAATTTTCCATCTTAATTCATCTAATATTTGAAACTAATAATAGCTCCTATATGCTTTTAGTTTTGATACTGTAAAAGTTACTACCAGTGGACTGTTTTGATATTGTAAAAGTTACTACCTGTCGAAAGTTACTGTGTCACTCACTACCTGTTGATGAATTTAATAAATAATTTGCTTCAAGATTGCATGGCATTTATAATATTCGATAATAAATTGGAAGCTAAAAAATAGGAAATAATTAAAATAAATTTCTTTTCTTTTTATTTACTACTGGGTGTTTAAAATGTTTGTTCGTTTCCCAAAAGTCATTGGGAAATAATCACCCTAATTAATATAAATGTGTTCCTAACTTTTTTTCTTTCGTATATAAAACTCGTGGCTTTATTCTTTAGTAAAGGGGATCCCATAATTAACGCCAGATTTGTATTTGCTAACATTTGTATAGTAAAGTTTTCGCAACCGTATTATAAATCCATTGGACAGCTGATAGTTTAAGGTTTAAAAAAAAATGGAACATTACATGATAGAATTACATGTTTTCATTATTGAGCAACATTTCAAAAATAATGAAAGTCTTATGCCCCTTCGATCGTGTGGTTTAACACAGTTAAATTTCTTTTTATGGGGGTATTTAAAGTCAAATATCTATGTCAACAAACCCACAAGCTCGTGTGCATTAAAATAGGAAATTGAAAACTGAACCAACAAAATTCAGCCACATTTATGTAAAATAGTCATGGAAAATTTTTTAAAAAAGAGTGCCAACAAAGCCGTGGAGTCAGTTTGCCTTGGGTGTTATTCCATACATAACCCTATTCAGTGTACTTACGATTCAATAAAACGCAGTTTAAAGGAGAAAGACTGCTTTTTTATTGAACTGAAATTTTGCTTTAACATGTTCTATTGTGTAATACTCCATTTTTACTAAGCCTAACTATCAGCTGTCAAATGTTTTTTAATATAATTGCCAATACTTTACAGCTTGAATGACGGCAAATTCAAATCTGGATTTAATTTTGGGGCACTACTTTTGGAGAAATGTTACTGCTCAAAATACTTTTCTCATCTATGTAATAAATAAATCCTTTTCCTTTTTAACTGTTCTCTATAAAGATAATGAAAATGTCTTCCACAATGATAAAATATTTTAGGGACGATGAATGCTTAAAATGAAATTAATATTTTTCTTTCATTATAAAATGTTTGTTTTTTCATTCCAGATAATCTTTCTTATACTGCCAGCCTGGAATTCATCAGTTGAAGAGACTGAATTTGGGAATTCTGCATCAAAAGAGCGCCAAAAGTGAAGAATGAAACAAAATTTCTGCTGGGAGAGTAACAGAAATTGCTTATTTTTGCATATGTTGACTAGAATTGTTAAAAGTTAAATTTCTTTTTGTTAAATCGAAGTGAAAACAGTCGGAATAAAAGCCGTCTCTTCCAAATTGTTAACGTTTTCGAAAAATAATACTTTACTAATATTGCATGACATCACTGTGATAAAACAACTATTCAGATTAGAATCTTTTATATGCTTAGGAGTCCCATAGCAATAAAGAATGTCTACGATGCTTCTCTTAAGACACAAATATGCTAGAAGTTTTGAATGATGAAATTTTGATGAATATCTTTCGAAGGTAATAATTGATTGAAAATTAATTCGAAACAAGTAAACATTATTATTTTCTGAGTTATAAATGATTGCTGTTTTCACTTACATTCTAAACTAAAAACTTTACTCATTGGATTATAAAAGGGTTTTAATGGACGAACAGCTGTGTTGAATGTGTTGTTTCACCGATGGAATAAAGAAAACCTTTGTGTTTAATGGCATTGACAATTATTAATTTTACAATTTTTATCCTGGATATATTTAATGTAAATATTTTCCATAATTTTTGGTGGTACTAACTTATTCTCGTTGTCCTAGGCTTTAGTAAAATAACTGCATTGTTGTTCTTATTACAATAAAAACATTAAACTTTCTCTTTTAAGAGTACAGTATAATTCTGGAAGAAAAAGACAAATATGACGGACCAACAACGCACACGACATTTACATCATGTCTTTCAAGTAGTGTTTCCTTAGTACTAATATTTCTACTACTAACGATAATGAAGAAAGCATCAGATCCAAATAAATGAACTTTCTTGGAAAACTTTCCCTTCACAAAGTGTGTCAACAGCAACTATGATGGACTTCTTTTACCATTCATAATGTTCCAATAATGAACGTAGGGGATAGATTACTCAATTAGTAGAAATTATTAGAACACCACCTTAAAATGAACCTGGACGCCGAGAACCGGGTTGTCCTGAATGTTGGAGGCATCCGGCATGAAACATACAAGGCTACTCTGAAGAAGATTCCAGCCACCAGACTCTCCAGGCTGACGGAAGCCTTAGCGAACTATGACCCTGTCCTTAATGAGTATTTCTTCGATCGGCACCCTGGTGTTTTCGCTCAAATTCTGAATTACTATCGTTCTGGTAAGCTCCACTATCCCACCGATGTCTGTGGCCCTCTTTTCGAAGAGGAGCTCGAGTTCTGGGGCCTGGACTCCAACCAGGTAGAACCGTGCTGCTGGATGACCTATACTCAGCACAGAGACACCAAAGAGACTTTGGCGGTGCTGGACCAGCTGGATTTGGACACCGAGAAGCCGAGCGACGAAGAGATCGCCATGAAGTTTGGGATGGAGGAGGAGTTTAAGGCTGGGACGCTCTCATGTTGGCAGAAGATTAAGCCAAAGATGTGGGCACTTTTTGACGAGCCTTATTCTTCTACCCCAGCTAAGGTGAGTGCTTTTTTATCCCATAAACCAATCTTAGAAGCTCTCTTGGCTTTTGAACATCGCAGAATTGTATTTTGATGTAGGGAAGAGCATGAATTTCGCTAGGTTCTTAACACCTTCACAACGCTGACACCAATGTGGTGTCATGGGCAGGCCAGTCGTTGTATGCCGATGACACTCATGTGGTGTCTTTGGTTTATAATAACTTCAATTGTTTCATGGATTTATGGAAATAAATCCATGTTTTTGTTCCAATTTTGTTCCAAAATATTGCCTGCCACTGGCGACGATTCACTGCGCAAACATGTGGTTGTGCAAGGGTTAAGGCATTCTTAAGAGAAAAAAAATAGCAAAATGGGCATGGAATTATTTTAGGTGAGAAAAGAAAACAAATTTGCCCTCTACTTTCGCCTGTAGGATGTCAATAAATTGAATGAAGTGAACATCTAATAGTAGATTATGAAATCAGCATTTATATATAGTAGAGCCACGTATGGTTGTTTATAATGGTGGACGTATAATGGTTTAACACTGAGGGGATTTGCATTATAATCTCGAAATTCACTTTAAATTGCTTAATGATTGCAAGGTGAATAGGTGCCCTTAGTATCCTTCTTTTACGCATCTAAAAGTAATGGTGGAGTTGAAGTTTAATGAGAAAATATTTAAGTGTTATCCTTTTCACTTTTATATCTGAGCAGTTTTATCTTCCATCAATTTTGTTGCAATTTGATATTTTTTTCTTCAATGAATGTGGAAATCTTGACTTTGTAACTATTTGGAATGCGGAAGCAAAAATGACAGGCTAACTTTGCTGTTGTTCCTATACATTACAATTCCAAACAATAAAAAAATAACGAATAAGAGGCATTTTTGTTTTTATCTGCACATTCAAATAATATCATATATAAGCTAGCGTTTCAAAACATGTAGTATAAGCTTCCAGATGTGATACAATAATCCCGAATAGGATATAATTGTATTATATGATCCTACAGAGTAACTTCTGCAGATTTTCCTTCTTTAATCTCGAAAGTGTTCCGATGGCATACTCACGATAACTGTTTCTGGAAATTCCAATAAAAATCTTGGCGCTGGGAATTATGTTATCCACTTTAGAAGAAATGTCATTCTTTATAAGAAATGTTCCTTTAATTCACTGATTTTCTTCAATTCCTTTCGTGTTAATATCTGCGCTTCATCAGTTTCAGACACTGAACAAATTGTTACATTGTTTCTTTTGGAACAAATTGAGTGCGGATTTTGTTTCTCTGAAACTAAATCAACTTTAGCATCGGTGGTAATAGCGCCAATTTCAAATTCAAACGTTTTGATTTTATTTTAAATTATATATACTCACATAATGTCATTTCTCATCAACTGGACTTCACTGAACAATTCTGAGATTTATTTTTTTTCTTCCATACCTCTGAAATTTTCAGAATAGGGTCGACATGTTTCGTTTTTTCATCTGAAAAGTGTTGTGAACTGGCATGCGTGTATATTTATTAAAGACGATGTATACGCTTCATATAGTACATATGATATTTTTGAAATTTTTAGCATTTTTATTTCATGAAATTATGTTTTAATTAATAAAGTAATGAGTGAAGTATGTTAAACTGTGTTGTAAAATGATAATTTAATTCTGTTATGAAAAAAACATATTACTCCATAAATTAATTTCTAATAGTTTCAGATCAAAAACAAATTCCATACTCTTATCGACGATTAGCAAGAAACTGTTACTTTTCTTATTGCATGTATTTCGGGGGTAGCGGTGGCCTGGTGGTAAGGTTTCGGCTTCGGAATCGGAGGGTTTCAGATTCGAGACTCGATTCCACCGAAAACCCGTTTTGTGAGGGGTCTCTTGCATGTTAAATCTGTCAGGCCAAACGTCCTCCCGCTGGTGTGGCGTGGTGTGGAGAGGGGGTGCCGCTTCAGGTGTCGTCCTCGCCATCTGACCGTGGTTCAGAATGACGTGGTCCGTCCCAAATAGCCCTCGTTTTGCTTTAAAACAGGACGTTGATATAACTAAACTAAACTTGCATCTATTTCGTAAAATATAAAAAGATGTATTAGAAGATTCACAATTCTTTACTTTTTTACCCCTTGCATCGAGTGGAGCATCATACAAATAAATTTTGTCTTATGTCATGTTTTAAATGTAACTTTAAAACAAGGTATAAATATGAAGTAAGAAACAATACAATTATAAAAAGGAATTTAAATAGAATTAATGATTTATAGAAAAATGAATCGTAAACAGTGGCGCATATCTGATTTGGTAAATTAGATAGCTACTTAGGACAATAAAACTGTGCGAAAACAGCAAAAAAGATAAGTGAAAGAAAATTGCATTTCCTCTTAACTAAAACATAAAAGCTCGTAAAAATACAAATTTTGCGAATGCTAAAATTTTTGGAAAATATTAACAGTTTATCAAGTGCAATTGATGTGATACGTATGTTTCTTATTACGTTCAATTAGATATTTATAAATATTGATCGTCTTTTTCCGAAGTAATCCAGTTCAAATGTGGAATCTAGCAATCAGGTGTCGTAATAGGAAAATAAAAAGAAATACATTTTTATTAAGTAAATAAAAATTGCAACAAATATTAACTTGTTTAAAATGTGTTAGTTAACATGGGAAACTAAATTATCAAGTTCATTAAAAGAGAAAGACCTCTGAATGCTAGCGATTTAGCATCTAATTCTACTAGTAATGAAAAAGTAAGTAAAAGGTAGCGATAAAAATTAGAATGTAGGCATTTAAACACATAGATATTTCATCAAAAAACAAAGAAAAATGCATATCGCATTCCACTCTTTTTGTTGAACACCAAGTATAAAGAAGTTATTGTAGTAGAGAAAATAATCAAACTTGAGATTTTGACGTATCTGCAATTTGGTAACCTACACTAGTTTGAAAAACAAATTTTTCGAAAATGTCCGTGTGTGACACTGATAATCAAACGCTTTGAGCTACACGGATGAAATTTGCCTTTAAATTTAACTTTAAATTTCAATTTTCTATGAAGTAATGAACTACATTTCTTAAGAATAAGTCAGTATGTCCCGCTGTCCTAATATACAATTATACGGCGACTGCAAACAGAAGAATTAGACTGATGGACAAATACATATTTAGACACCCATCAAATATTGACCAAAATATAATAAGGATTGACTGTCTATCGGTCTGTACTTTCAAAAATATGTAAAAACGATAATTCTAAATCTTAATGACTCAAATATATTAAATTTTATAAGTGATTTTGTGACTACAAGTGCAGTTTTCTGTCGAAGTTTTGTTTCAATTGGCTGAGAAAAAGTGTCTAAGGCACAATTCAATTTTCAGATACTATTAACGCATGTCGTGGATTAATCGCCAAATAACTCGCCAAGGATGACGCGATAAACTCAGAGAAAATGCTAAACTCATGAGATAAGTTAATATTTCGGAACTACTTTGATATACCCCCCAATCGGAAATTTGGTGGCTTTTTTTTCCGCCAAACAAAATACCTGTTTTTGGCGCATTTTTTTCTCTCCAAGATGGATTGGATGGCCTAAATTGGCAACACCAAAATAAGAAACAGCAATTCAAAAAAATCCGTAGGGAGTACCAGATTTGGTGCGTAATTTCTTTTTTTTTTTGGAGGGGGGGTATCAAAGTTGTTCCAATATTTCATAATTATTGTCCGCCAATATCATGTAAAGCATTATCTGTGATACTACCATCATCAAACTGTTTGTGTGAAAATTTTAAGTGGATCGGCTAATTTATTTTTTATTTCGTATTTTTCTTTCATTTTATTTCCTTTCTGAAATTTACTTTGTTTTACTTTCATATTTTTATATATTTTTCATTTTGCTGTTTTTCCTTACTTGCTTATTATCGAAAAGTAAGTTATTACAAGCTTTATTTAATTGATATATTTTGAAATATATCAATTAAGTCATGCCTCATCATTTTATTGATCGAATCCATTTTTTTCATCAAGAAATAACTTTTATACACCCTTTGCAATACACAAAAATATTTAAATATATTTTCCTGAGACTGTAATAATTACGATATTTATAAATACTAATCAAATAGTGAGTCGATATAAATCCTCCTTTAATCGAATAATTTTTTTTCTAAATCCAGAATTTATATCGGTCCATTCTTTAAAGAAGGAAAAACAAGATACCTTCAAGTGACATGTCACAAATACAATACGTGTCCCAAGGGTTGAAAATCCCACATCCAAAACTACCAATATTTCATCTTTCGCCCGCTTCTGTCAAAACGGCCGATAAAATAGGACAAATATCGCAGCCAAAAAACTTCATCCAATAAAAGAGGGCCAGATCAATGAAACACAAAAGTTCACATTCTTCTTCGCCAGAACCGTTATCACGGAAACTCGCATTATCCTACTTCACGGCTACCAATCGATTGTATTTAAAGTTAGAGATTTCTCAAGAATATTTCACGGTGGCAGCAGTTTATTTGTTTACTTATTTTATTCCTCGATTTTTCAATTTAGTTTAAATTGATTTTTCTGGTAATAGTTGGAGTGTGCTTTTGCAATCAAAATGAAAAATCTTTCAGAAATAGAAATGTTATATTGGTACTTTTCTGTTATATTGGCGCAACGAAAAAATCGCCAAATAATCGTTAGTCGGGAAAAGTGGGAAATAGCCAAAAAGTAGCCAAAAATGCAAAAATATGCCTTAATTTCACATTGATACATTTGGCGACTTTGTTCACATTTTGTTCATATTGGTGACCTTTGGTTTATCATTCCCTTTGCTTGGCGACTTGACTTGCGTTTGGCTTACATTGGCGACATCTTGCACCCGTATAACGGAAAAGTGCCATTATCTGTTCATTCTGGCCTCACAAAGTACCACTGAGGCTTTGTAGTAAAAGAATTCGACTTCTATGATTAAATACTCATTAGTCAATGAATTAATTTCCGATTAACAAATTATATTGCCTTTTAGCACGTGTATTGAATTTAGGCCTGAATATGAATGTGTTTTTACTTTCTCATATACTTAGTATAGAAAAAGTAAAGCAATTGTAAAAAATTCAAAAAAACTCCAGATGTTGACGATTCTCCACATTTTAGACCTCCTTGAGCACTAAAAGCACATTTTTAAAAAATGTCTTCCTGTCTGCTTATCTTTGACAAAGATAACTCAAAAACGCATTAAGATAGACTTTCGAAATTTTATGTAGAGTGTTTATGTCGAATTTACTGACTTCTGTCAAATTTTGAGAAAAATCTATTTAGTGGAAGTCCGTTTGTCCAACTGTTAGCACGATAATTAAAATGCGAAGATAACTTGATAAATAAAATTCGGCACACAAATTTAACATGTATAATATAAACGTATTTCAAATTTTGAGTCAAACTCAACTACATGTTATCTGTCCGTCAGTTTGTTCTATTAGAAACATGAAAACGCGATAATTCAACAACTCAATGACTTAATATCAAATTTCATATGGAATTGTGTAATTACAAATGCAACTATTTATCAAGTCTTTATTTCAATCGGTGGAGAAAAAAGTTTCTAAATCACAAATTCGATTTTTATATTCTAATTACTAAAGCCAGGAATTAATAAAAAACTAAATCGCCAAGAATCACGTTATAAACCCAGTAAAAAATGCCAAATTCTCTCCAAAAGTTAATTTTTTAGTAACTATTCTATGCCATGCCACAACAAAGCCTTCTCTGACATGACAATTTTATTAAATCTTATGTGAGACAGTTTTGGGGAGGCCATTCCCACAGATTTATGTGCAATTTTTATGACTTCATAGAATCTGATGGTGGCTTTGTTAGAGTGAGTTTTGATTTCTAAATATAGATTCTGATTAATCTATGAAATAATTTATGATAAGCATTTCAAATTGATGTGCCGAAATAGTGGTTTGGTAACCGAAGTCGTGATTTCTACGAAGTAAATCTTATTATGCCATTAATAATCAGCTTTTGTTGCACAATTGGACACCGGAATCTGTTTGATTTGTTCTAATTTCTACATTTTTGCCAGGAATTTAAAACAATTTCATGACTTTTAATCATTTTCCATGATGGTTATACAAAAAGTTCTGTGGTTCTCGGCAAATTAGGTACAACTAAATATACCTAGAGCTTCCGCTGGTGACGTTTCGAAACCATAGCAGTTTATCATTATAAATAGCTGCCGTTCAACAAAAAGTATAGTTCACTCAGTAAAACAAACTTCCCAAAGTAATACTGCACATTTGTTTGACCTGAAATGCAGTGTTTTAGGTTCACAGCATAAATGGAACGGGCGTACAGATATTGTTGCGTCTAAATGCTCTGTTATAAAACATTTGCGTATATGCTCAAGAAAAATAATTCATTTGATTTTCGCATCTTGTGCAGAACAAACACCCTGAAACGTTGGCTCGTAGAAAAGATCTAAGTCCTAATGAAATTGCTAATTTGTAGCGAGAACTTTCTGAGGATAGTAATGAGTTGTCATGTTTTAATTAAGATTCCAATGAGTACATAAGATTGCGTAAAAGAGACTTCGAGGAATGCGAAGAAAATATAAATGATAATATTCCAGTAATAAACATTGATTTTTAAAGAATTATAAATGAGCTAAAGGGCATAAAATGCGAAATTAAAGAGTGTATTGGAAATGGAACTAATTTTTTTTTTACCTCTTGAATGAAACTAATGTGCGTAAAATGTACAGGAAAAAGGAAATATCACTGTATTCAGTCACTGTATCATTCATTGCACATGAGGTAAGTGCAATATATTATGCATAAAAATGATAAATAATAATTGAAAATTTTGCTTTCTCACATTATACTAATATTTATGAAAATACATATTATTCTATTTTTTATGAATATTATTCCTTTATTTCATTTTACGGGATTCAATAGTGTTTTGGGAACTTATATTTGGAAACTTGGAATTGAGTAGTAGACTTTATGATGATGATGTCGTGTCCGTGTTTCCACGGAAAAGGGGTGCAGTAGCTTCTGAGGGTAAAGACCCCTGATCACCCAGAGGGCAGAAGTCTGACTTCTAGCTCAAATGAAGGTGACACACGCATTCGCTTGCACAACCCCTTTTTACAGAGGGGCCTCATTCATACACCTAACAGATAGAACACAGAATAACCATGCCCGAACTGGGACTCGAACCCGGGACGCCCTGATCACGAGGAAGACACGCTACCCCTAAGCCAGGATGCCGGCTAGTAGACTTTATGATATAAAGTGTTATAATATATGATAATTACACGAAATATTAAAAATTCTTAAACCTAAACCCTGCTGAACAGAAATCTAGCCTTATTTAGCTATTACAATTATTTTATGTACTTTTTATAGCGTCGTTGAAATGACATCAGAGGACGTTTTGAGGTTTATCAAATTCCCAAAAGTTATAGCGTTAATTTGGATTAATTTTCTATAAACTGTTTGAATAATAACACAAAAACGTTATTCTTTGGAAAATAGCGATTAAAAATTTTGTCCTCATGATTGTTTCATCATAATATGCCCCTGAGAATAGGGAGCGGTTGATCTGACGAAGAGACTATGCGCATTTAGAGAATTGGTTTGTTGGCGTAGCTGGAAAATAAAGAAATAGAGCAATCGACCACACTCCAACCTGTCAATATTACTCAGCTTAATGACGGCAGAATCACAGCGCTATGAATAGAATACATACAACGATATTTTTCCGTTATACGGGTCTAACGAAAAAATAGCCAAATAATCATTTTTCAGAGAAAGTGAAAAAAACGTCAAAAAATCAACAAAAAAGGAAAATTACGTCAAATTCACTTTATTCACATGATGAATTTAGTCGCATTTTGTTCACATTGGCGACATTTGTGCTTCCATTGGCTTTATTTGGCGACTTGGCTCGCGTTTGACTTACATGTCGACAGTAAACTTATTCATTGCAAATGACGTACCATAAAAAGTAGTACCCATATGGGAAAATTTCAATGGGAAAAGTACCCATAGAATTACAGAATTCTAAGACAAGACCAATTTGAGAATGCCCCAATAGGAAAAGGAAAATCATTAATTCAACAAAATATTTTAATGGCAATTATTTCTCCAGATCTACATCTGTATTAAATTCAGTCACAAGAAAAACGAACCATAATAGGACAACATCACAGTAAAAATTCGTCAACACCATCATTAAACAATCAAATAAGAGCATAATATTTTTAATCCTTCCGCAGTGGTCTTTAAGATAACTTAGTAATTATAAATATAAAAAAAAGTTTATATTTTCACAGATTTATATATAGTTTTCTGGGTAAATTCAGAGGGGCTGCGGTGGCCTGGTGGAAAGGTCTCGGCTTTGGAACCGGATGGTTTTTAGGTTCGAGACACGATTTTACAGAAGAACCGTCGTGTGAGGGGTCTCTTGCACATAACATCTGCTAGGCCAAACGTCCTCCCGCTGGTGTGGTATAGAAAAGGGGGGGTGCTAGTTCAGGTTTCGTCCTCGTCATCTGATCGTGGTTCAAAATGACGAAGTCCGTCCCAAAATAGCCCTCGTGTTGCTTTAAAACGGGACGTTAACATAACTAAACTAAACTAAAATGGGTAAATTCAGTTGATTTAAATGTCCCATGATTAGTTTTATTCACTCTCACATCGTGTGTTACATTTTAGAAACACAGGTTTTATTTTTTAAAAGCTAGATAAGAATAATTCGTTCTGATCGCTCATCTACACAGTAATTTACAATGGAAGCTAACAGGTTCAAAATTCACTCCCCGTGAAATTGGCGAAAAAGCATTGATTTAAACTCATTCCAGCGCATACGTAACTGCACGGAAGTTTTTAGAATTCGATGAAAAACAATAATTGAAACTCTAGATCCAGAGATTGTCTAGACGTACCAACAGATCATCAAAGGCCGCTAGTGATACAATAATTTAAATAACTGCTAGTAGTTTTTTAACAATTAATGGAAAATTTTGGGCATGAAATCAAGGTATATCTTAATTATTAGACTCCTAATTTGTTATGGTTTTTTAAATTTAGTTTAAAATCTGAAATTTTAATAAATAAAAGTTTTATTATTTACATAAAAAATAAAATAAACAATAAGTTTAATATTTGTTTTCAAGAATGAGTTATAGAAGTTTAAAATGGTGTTGTCTTTACTGCATTATGTAAGCATGAGTTCATTCTATTACAATCTCAGAATCACAATGTTGCGCTCATTAACCAAAGTCGAATAAACGCGCAATTTTATGACTACGCACATTCTTTTCAAGTCCTTTCTCGACAAAAAGCATTTCCAGGTAATGGAGCTTTCTGCTGTTACCTCGCTCTGCAGCACAAATGGTAGTCATTTCACCAACATCACCGACCAAATTTTGAAATAAACATCTGGCAACAGCGCAATAAACAACCCTCAAAGAATGTTCCCGAAATGCAGGCGTTTCCTCACAATTAGCCTCCCCCTTTTCTTTTAATAAGATTTCCTTCCTGTTCTGAGTGTGAAGTGAAGTGAAATGAAACAGCAATAAAGAAAGAAAATTAAATATTAACCGTAATTACTTTAGGTTAAGAAAGAAGACGTCTTCAAACACAGGAAGCTTTTATAAAACTTTTAGCAAGGTGCTTTGTGATTTTTACGGAATTTATTGTCTCTTCTTTGTAGATTTTAGCTGTAAGCACTTGAGGAACCATCAAATAGCTTATTTTGTCATGGAAGTGCAGTTTTTCTTTTGAAATTTCAGCCAAACGGATATTCGTTTCCGCCAAACTTCAGGAATATTTGCCAAACTCTTTGCTGCTCATATGAAGTGAGGGATAAAACTGTATAAAGATCCTTTGACAGTGCAAATTTCAAAATCCCATTTCCAAATAACTCAAATATTTTTAAGATTTAATTTAATTCCTATGTAAACAATTTTTACATAATAAATATATATCAAACGGTATTTGTGTATTAACTTCATATCCTATTAGCGAATTTCGAGTTTTACAGCGTATTATTCGTGAATATATTCAATGGATTAGCATAAGTATTTTGAATCTAATTCTTGGCATGGATCATTTGTTTGTTCCAATAAATAGTATATTATGACACCTTACTTGGCTATTTAGTGTTAACTACAATAAACATATTTGGCAGTCTATTGTTGATTGCAATAAATATGATATTCTGAAAGTCCCTTTGGCGATTTATCGTTCAGTGTAAAAAACATATTTGGCGATTTGTTTTGGCGGTTTATCATTGATTGCTATAAACATATTTGGCAATTTTTTGACAGTTTATTGCTGACTAGCCGCCTTTGGCGACCAGCTGGTTCGTCATAAGTAATGCGTTCTAAAATTTTCAAGTAAATCACATATTCATTAGCCTTGAAGGAATTCTGGACATTGATTGGCCTGAAATTAAAAATGTTTTTTTCCGTGATGCTGCCAAAATATTAAATATGTTTTTTTAAAGAAATCGAAAAGGAAAAAAAAATATTGAATAAATGATTTAGATGTTGCAAACGAATATAGAAACCTTTGCCTTGCATTTATTTTTTTAGAAAATATCATATTTTATGTTTCTTTTATTTTATCCAGTCACGTGCTGAGAGTTGCATTCCGTTAGATTTGATTTGCAATGTTATTTTTTTTGAACTTCCGTCATTGTTTTCTTTTATTTTATCCAGTCACGTGCTAAAAAAACATGGTTAAAATATTTCTTTAAAAATTCGTTAAAAATAGAAACATAAGTTATACATTAAACCACTGGGGCCATTAGAAAGCTAATTTTTTAATCTTTAAATGGATGTAAAAATTATGTTTGTGCGATCATATTTTCGGAAGTTATAGCGGAAAAACGTCAAAATTTCGCTTCAATTTTAATTAATTCAAATTCTAATTAAAAATTCGAAAAAAGGGCTCCAAGGTGCACATTCCCAACATCCAAGGTATACATGTACCAAATTTGGTAGCTGTAGGTCCAACGGTCTGTCCTGTAGAGCGCCAACACACACACACACATATTGAGCTTTATTATAAGTATAGATTTAAGATAAAAATATTTGGCAGTCTCTTTTGATGGCTTATAATTGGTTATAATAAGCATTGTTTTGGTGGTTTATCGTTAAAATCAATTAGCTAGAAATGTGTAGTGATTAATCACTAGCGTGTGATTAATGCACGACAAATTAACAAACCGAATTAGTGTAACTAAATTTAAATTGCGTATCACTTTTGTGAACATTTTGTTTTACAAATCATTTATAAAAAAAAATCTAAGTTTAAAAAGTAATTTGAACCAAAATGGCAGAGAACAATCTTAATTTTTTTCAAAACATTCGAAAAAGAAACAAAAACAAAGAAACCCACACAAATTATGCAAGTGCATAAATTATTTATGCATGCAATATAGACAAGAACATTATAAATTTAGTGCATGATCTGTCTTTCAACAAACATGTAGGCATTAAAACATAGCATGCTATACTAATGACTGTAGCGTAACCTCACTTATATTCACAACTTCATTTTAAAACCTCATTTGTAGATACTTATAAAATGCTGACTTTCTTTAGGCAGAGAAGAGCATTATTCCAATCAATTTTAAAGGAATTTTAAGGGAATTTTAAACTTCATAAAACAGAAGAAAAAATTATTTTCCCACTATTTGTGGCTAGTTATCAACTGGGAAAGCTCTTCACATTTTATATACAGTGGTAAAGGCAATTGCATTTATATTAATTGCTGAATCTCGCTTTTATTTACGAATAATTGTGCCATTGTTGAAGAGATTATAATAAAGGAAAAAGAAATCCTACTGAGCAGTTGTTGATCTGTATTTGTTTGATAATTGTTATAGAAATTTAAAATTATTTGGAACAATATATATTTCCTTTATTGGAGCTCAAAATTTGATACAAATCCGTATTTCATCAGACTGAGGGAAGAAGTAAAATTTGGAACAACTGCTGATTTGGGTCAAATATTGAACTTCGTCAAATAAAAGAACGAGATATTGCTGATCTGAATTAATTGTTGGTACTCACCAGACAGAAGTAAGAGGAGTTGTTCAGAATATTTGTAAATATGTATCAAATTTTGAATCTCATCAAACGAAGAATACAGACATTACTTAGAGCAAATATTGATCTGCATCAATGGCTGGTTATTGGCAGACTGAGGAAAGAAGCACTATACGGAACTGTAAAAATGTATCAAATGTTGATCTTCATCAAGTAAAAGAAAGACATCATTTCGTGTATTTGTTGATCTGTACAACTGTTGAATCTCGTCAAATGAAGAAAAGACACTTTTCTGAACAATTGTTGATCTGCACAGTTACAGAATCTTGTCAAATAATATAAAGACGTTGTTCCGTGTTGTTGTTGATCTGTATCAATTATAGATTCCTGTCAGCTAGAGAAAGATATACTACTCGGAACAGTTGTACAATATATCAAATGTTATGTCTCATCGCGTTAAGGAAAGAGGCATTGTTTCAAGCAATTGTTGACTTGTATCATTTGTTGAATCTTAAAACAGAGAGAAAGGGTACAGTTCCGAACAATTGTAGATGTGTGTCAAATCCTGAGCTCGTGAAATAAAAGAAAGAGACTTTGTTCTGAGTAGCTGTTGATTTGTATCAGTTATTGGTTTTTGTAAGAAAGAATCATTGCTCGTAACCGTTGATATGTATCGAATGCTGAACTTCGTCAAATTAAGAAAAGAAACATTGTTCCGAGCAATTGTTGATAGGTTTTAATTATTGTTCCGGATCAAACAGGGGAAAGGAGGCACTGTTCCAAAGAATATAGATATGTGTCTACAGTTGAACCTCATCAAATGAAGAAGAGACATTGTTCCAAGCAATTAATGATCATATATATACCAAATGTTTAACTTCATCAAGTAAAAGAAACATACATTTCAATCAATTGTAGACCTGTATCAATTATTGAATATCAAGACATAGAGTAGATGCCCAAACAATTGCAGGTATGCATCAAATGGTGTGCCTCACCAAATTGAGGAAATAAAAATAGTTTAAATTAAATGCAGATTAATATCAATTGCTAAATCTCAAAGGACAAAAAGAACACATTTTTCCAAAAAGATGTAGATACATATTAAGAGGTCAGTTTTATCAGACAACGAAAATAATCTTTTCCCGAGTTATTGATTATCTAAATCAATTGTTGAATCTTGTCAGATAGATGGAATAGGCACTGTTGCAAAAGGTACTACTGGATTCTTTTCGCTGCATTATGAACCCTAGGTTAATTGGTTGGTTGGTTTTAATGGCACAAGAGCCAGAAAAGGCCATACTGTGCCATACATATGGTTAAACAAAAAGGCAAACATTGTATGAAAAGTCAAAAAAGCAAATACGAAACCAACGATGTGAAAAATTCAATGATGAAACCCAGACTCTCCATTTTGTGTAAGTATACCGAAAGATCCTGGGGAGAGTACTTCTCATGGTACTTGAAAATCAGCAATAAATTTTAACTAATATTTCGAACATTTGTTGCAGTTGAAAGGAGGCTCATGTGCTGCTAAGTCCCACTTTAGAACCATCGCACTATTTATGCATTGCGTGTTTGACACTCACACTCATTATAATTGCTCATGCAAGGATAATACGAGATTTTCCCTCGCATTTCCCTCTCATTAGTGCTTGAAAACAAAAGTAAATTTATATCCGCCATCCCACCGGGGCGAAAAACTTAGCGGCAGCGATTTCAACTGTTTCGGAGAGGGAATATTAACGACTGCGTCAACGCTCAAGTCCGCATTTATCATCCGGATGAGAGGCTGCCATTGCGCAGAAAAGATGATTAATGCGTGTTTTGGTCTACACAATGAAACTTTGATGCAAAAGAAAGCCACCCCCAAGTTGCGATGTCAATAATTCTCGCTCCTCATTTCACGGACATTAATTAATTTGAGTAATTGCCCGATCAAATTAACACTCTCTGAAGGCGTGGATTAACCATCCGGTCATTAAAAATGGATAATCAGCCAGATTAATTATGTGTATACCTGGAAATGTGTTATTATTCATGGACGATAAGCCGCAAGGATCTGTGAGGTATGCAAGTATCTAAACAATGGCATTTTAATAAAAAGTAGATAAAAACTTTAAAATAATAGTTTTTCTTATTTATAAAATTTTGGACAGATAAAGCGTCTCTTCGATCTAGAAATATTCACGAAAAAGTCCGTTATGTTGTTAAGAATATAATCATAGAAATTCTTTGTAGCTGTATTCATAACAAAGGAAAACTATTCTTAATGGATGCTAAGGCACAAATCCTTAATATCTGTTATTTGGAGAGAGGTGTCTCATCTACATTGAATGTTATGTTAATTTGACTGTCATTCATATTTTATCTCAATGCCCAATTTTTAATCCCCATCGATTACGTTTATTTAGTACATCATCTTCAAACATTCGTGACTTGGTGGGGGAACATCCCCATCCAAATATTTTTATCTTTCTGAAAGAAATTGGTCTTTTTCATCTTATTTAACTAGAAACAATTTTATTTCCACATTTATAAGTTTTTGCAAATTTTACCTTTTTTTTAAACTTTGTAGAACGTTACTGTATATTTATCTTCAGCTATAAGTCTTACGCAGCATAGCCAGACATGATTCTTATACCACAAAACTCGAACTATTCTTCTATCAGTCATTGTCAAAACTAAAGACGTAGCCTCACAGCCATCGATATCTTTTCAGAAGAAGATAAATATCAGTTTGGAATCATATACAAATTAGTATTGTTTAACAATCTCGATGCAAAAGCGGTAATGAGTACTCTATATTGCCACGAAGATGGAACTCAAGAACACATAGAAAGTAGAGACAACCAATTTATTAACTCAACGCCGAACTGAGAACGCTGTGACTGAGAGATATTCGGCTTTTATACCAGCAGGGAAAGTTCTAGAGTACTTTTCTGGAGACAGTAAGATAAGTTCAGAGTACTTATTTGGTAAACTAAAGGAAGGCCTAGAATCTTCTGGAACACGAAATAAAGGAGAAACAAATCAAGGAAAAATATGTAAAGAAATTTTGGATCTACCGGACTTCGAACTCACGATCTCTTGATTACGAGATCAGTCTTATAACCATTAGGCTACGGAGACTCAATTGGTTCTTCTCAATGCGGCAATACCATCCGGATAGAACAAGCATTCGAATACCAGTTACATCAAGTAAAATCGAATTTAACCTGTACCTAATATACCAAAACTGGTTATAACTCCAGCCTTTGTCATTTATCTTTACTTTGCAGCTAGTTTGTAAATCAGGTGCCTCTAAAATTAAAAATTTGAGCTCTTGAGTTGCTCAACCTGGTTCAATATCAACATCTTTTATGCGGATGGCGAATGGGAGTTTACCTTTAGTAGAGAGCATGCAACAAGGTTTTACGCCAACCACATGCTCGTTATATAAGTACATCTAACTAATTAAAAAAACATAATTAATAATATCAATCTAGGAAAATTAATCAGAATACTATAATTTTATCATCCATTATTAAATTTCTAGAACGAAATCAAGAATCGGGACATACTGAATATGAAACAATTGCCCAATATAAGCATGTAGTCAATGTTTAAAATAAAATCTTGCCTTTCCTATTTATTTAGTTATTTTTAATAATTTTTATCAAATTACCCTTAAATATTTTTCAGCATTTCCCAATTACTTATAAAAAATGAAATTTACGTCATTGGTTAAATCGGGAAAAAATACAAGAGGTGATCCAAAAACAGTTTACAAGCAGCAATATTTGGAAAGTAGAAATTGTGGTTGGGATATTGTTACAGAGAGGGGAGACAGAAGGCCCTAGTTGTCTTAGACCAGTCGTTCGAGCAGATAGTGTTTGTATTGAGACCTGCGGAACATCGGCAATAATGGCAAGACGACTAGAGAAGTGGTCTCACACAGAGATGCGAGCTGTGATACGATTTCTGTGGGCCAAAATTGTGCTCCCATGGGGCGTTCGCAGACAAATCATTGAAGTATACAGAATGAGTAATGTGTGGACAATGGGTGGCGGATTGGTGTCGTTTTTCTGATGCTGGTAGAGAGATTACTGGTGGCGTTTTTTTATGCTGGAGGTCTGGAGCCGCAATTTGGCTCCCCATGACTATTTCCTTTTCTTGGGCCTTGAAGAAACATTTATCCGAAACAAGGTTCATATCAGAGGGTGACATTCGAAAAGGTACCGAAAACTGGCTCAATAGCCATGGACTTGATTATTACCAAGATGGGCTATCGAATTGGTTTAGCGATGTGATAAATGCCTTAACAGATTTGGTCATTATGAAAAGAAGGGACTGCAACTTATGTATTAATTATCATTTGTATCCTGAGTCTATTGTAAATAAAGCTTTTTTCCTTTGCACAGTAAACTATTTGTTGGGGGGAGGGGGGGTGCGGTCATGCCACATAGATGAAATTAGAAAAATTCAGGTCTAATATGAGATTTCTCAGGCTTTAAAAACTACCTAGTGCTTTTTTTATCTTACATCGCAAAAAAGTAACTTACTTTTTTAGTAAGAGTAAATAATTACTTTTTCTCAATGTAATTTTAGAATAGATAGTGAAACTTTTTATTTAACTAAAGATATATTATAAATATACCTTTTCATAATTTGTAGTAGTTGAAAACTGCAGTCCATAAACCATCGAAATGTGCCAAGAACAGCAGGACGGAAAAGGAAAAAAAAATTTGTAATAATAATAAGCGAGGTTTTTTCTCCCTGTCTTTTTCCCTAGAGAGTAAATCCCTACCACTGTCAAGTTTACTCACAGACGGTTGCCACTCAAATGCGATAAATAATCCCAAGTGACGGAGAAAGAAGTGACAACAGACGATATTTTCTCCCGTGTTTTACCATATTCTTCTTCGGCTTTTTTTTTCTCTTTTATTTTGTTTCTGTTCATGGCAGCACTCAAACTGCATTCAGCACGTTTTTCTGATTTTTCTTTTATTTTGATTTTCCCTACATTCAAAGCTAAAGAAGGGAGAAAAAAAAGAATAATAATAATAAAAGAAAGAAATTATGGAATTGTGCTTCGCATTTTTGGCGCGCATCGAGCAATAAAAGAAGGGTTTCTATCGGAATTCGAAAGCGAACGTACGTTTAGAATTTTTATGGAGAAACATTTGGAATATTCACCCTCTTTTTCTCTTCTTTTGAAAGCACTTCAAGCTACGATTGCCTCTCTTACAGTCTTACTGCGTTTATGAGAAAAGTTTCAATAAGTGAGGAACTTGTTCAAAGAGGTTCATTTTTCCCCCATTAAAT
>JAPMOQ010020864.1:173519-201057 GCA_026543055.1 Argiope trifasciata
CATGTTAACCTACTATGACTAATTACAATGTACTCGTTATAATCGTTCAGTATGGACATAGATAAATTGTATCAGTGATGAAAAATCTCAAATACCGGTTCAACAAATTACAATGGTTGCTCGAAAGCCTGGATATCACAAGGAAATTTCTTTTCCCTTTCATTAAGTGTGATTGTTTGAATATCAGTGACTTGGTTTTATTAGAGACTATCGTACAGATGAATTTAAGAGGCAAAGTTTTCTTCAGATATCTGTAAAATGTTTCGGTAATTTACTTTATAGCCATCAGATGAGAGAGGTATTCTTTTATATACCGAGAACACATATTGTCATAATGATTTTTGAGAGATAGTGAATTTTCCATATCTAAAAGCTAAACTGTGCTCCGCTTTCAGTATTCTAAAATAAAAAATTGGCACGCTCACGCAATTTCATTTT
This sequence comes from Argiope trifasciata, assembly GCA_026543055.1. Classification (NCBI taxonomy): domain Eukaryota; kingdom Metazoa; phylum Arthropoda; class Arachnida; order Araneae; family Araneidae; genus Argiope; species Argiope trifasciata. The sequence goes on from JAPMOQ010020864.1 coordinate 173,958, forward strand.
CAGACATCTCTGAATTTGAAAAACACTTTTTTGGATTTATGTTTATCTATCACTCTATAAATACGATGGATTAAAAATTGCGAAGCATGCGATAGAATTTGGTGCGATATTTGCATCAAATTTGCAGATTTATGTCGCATTCCACATTTAGGAAACTATCTGGCTGAACGAGTATAAATGAACTTGATCTGATCAAATTTAGTAAACATCAATAATATTTCGTATACAGATCTAACATCTAAAGTGTTTATCCGTCATAAATTTTGAATAAATCTATAAAGAGTCTGCTGGTCTATACTGTTTCAAACACGAAAATGCTGTAACTCGGAAACAAAATTAATAGCATTAATTTTTATCAAACTTGGGATTTTTCTTACTAAAAGCATAATTTTGAAACAATTGAACAAGAACGAGACAGCCAAGCTGGGTTTCTTTTTAAGGTACTTTTCCGTTATATGAGCGCAAGATGTCACTAAGGTGAGCCAAACGTGAATCAAGTCGCCAAGCGAAATATCGCCAATGTGTTCGAAACGCGAACAATGTGGCCAAGTGAATAATGTGAATTTGAAAAATTTAACCTTTAAATGTGACGTAATTTTGCATATTTTGGCGACTTTTCACTTTATCCGACTAACGATTATTTGCCGACTTTTTCGTTGCGTCCGTATAACGGAAAAGTTCTAGACTCTGAAAATAACACAAAGAGCATTCATGGAGTTTATTGTCTTCTCTAGACTCTTCAATTATATGCGGAATAAAAAGGGAGTCAACACCTTCAACACAAAACATGCGGGAATGTTTAGTATAGACTATTCTGCTATTTTCACTTAATATTTGAAGGGTTACAGATCTGAATTTTCTATATTCTTGTGTGTTATTGATGATAATGTATACTTTTAATATTTTAAAAACTCCGTTTCACTATAAATTAATCGCTTATTTTTAATGCAAGTCTAATTTTATATGGAGGCGCCATTTTGTTACGAGGTTAGAAAAAACTGACCCGAATAATTTCGGAAAAATATAAAACTGAAAATGCTTTATGAAAAATATATAACAAAAACAAACCCCCATGAATAGTAAATTTTTGCTGTTCTTTATATATTTATTATTATATTAAATAGAAATTAGAGTATCAAAAATCAGGAGCTAAAAAAAAAACTTCAAAGTGCGAGGATAAAATAAATTCAATTTCATTGAATATCATAAAAAAGTAGCTTTATAAATAAATATATGCTAAAGTTTCAAATATCGTCGTTTTTTTTTAAAAAAAACCCATAAAAGTGAAAATTTTTCAAGACGTGCTAATGGCTGTTTAAAATATCCTTTAGAAGCAGTAATTCAATGAAATGACTTAAAAGAACTTTAAAATTCTATTTTCTCGATTTTTTTCCCTTTTGGAATCTCAGTAAATCACATTTTCATAAAGATTTAGACTTCCAATTTAGAAATCGAATCGATAATCTAATAAAAATATAATTTAAGTTTCTGTTATTCAACAAACTGTTTTATATATGACTATTTTTCAGAATTTGTACACTTATTTCTAGAATTTTGATCACGAATACTTTTTAGGGAATTAATAAAAACATCCTCAATTTTTTTCTATTACTATAAAACACGAAAACTCGTTTCTTCATGTTAATGTACCAGGGAAAAAATCTCGGAAATCTGAAGACTCATCTGTACTAAACGCTAGTACTAATTACTTAGTGGGATTTGCCCAGGGAACAATACGTCCACGCTGATGGCACTTCCTATTGATTTAGCTTTTTATCTGAGTAATTGCTTTTGCCCAAGTTCATTGTGTTCCGATAGTGTCAATCTTTGCAGTGCCATAGATCCGGGAATAGATGTTTGTCCGACTTTCTGCCTCCACAAATATCTATTGGTTGAGTAAAACATGCTGCTAAACATAGCTATGCAATTGGCTAAAATCATTCGATTGCTAAAGTTTAACAATCATATAATGTATACAATATTTGTAACAAAACAAAACTTTACTTTTCTGCTTTCCTCTCTCTTATAAGCAAAAAGGAGATAAAACATATGGCATTGTTTTATATGTTTCCAATAAACAATTTTGTGTTATTAGAATGTGGTAAACAAGTTCAAAATATATTTGTCATACTAGAAGTTACTACTTTATTGTTGAATGCTTGTAGAGGTGATATTCTTAATCAAAACTTATGATATATAACCAAAATTTATGATATAAACCAAAAACTGATGATAAATTTGATGAATCAACAAATCAATAGAGGATATTATGTAAATATGTCGTCAAATTTGGTCAGTCTTGTTAGCGCAAGATGTTCTACCACAGGGCGGCATTCTGATTGGCAGGCAATATCATTGAAATATCATGACTGGTAGTTACACCAAATGATAGAGATACCAGAATCAAAATTATGTGGCATCTGATGAATAAACCGAAATTGACTTATGGATTAACAGAAATTTGCTGTGGGTGCCTAGTCCTCTTAGTACAAAATGATTGAAAATATTGTGAAAAATGTATCCCTGAGAAAGATTGTCTACAGCATCATAAAAAAGCAACATTTTATCAACAACAAAAAGCAATATTAACATTAAAGCAATGAAATTTTTAAAATGTTACTTAAAGGTCATGATACAGGAAATGATAATAAATGACTAGTGATAATGAAATTTTACGAAGAAAATATATTTATGAATATCATTTAATAGTTTATATATTTGGAAATCAAAGTACCGACATTTACAATTTCATATTATATTGCTGAGTATGGAGTTCAGTACTTTCATGTTGTAATAAATCACCAACTTTGCATTCATGGAAGGTATTGCAATGAGTTTATTAGAACACTCTAATGATTCATTTTAATTTAAGAACATGAGAATGCCATTAATGTTGCTATTGCATTTTTATGATCCAATAAAGTAAGCTATGAAAAGCCATATGCTTATAGAATAATGACCATATCATTGTACGGGGATACTATTTAGAAATAAATCATTACATCAAAACGTGTATATCGAACTTTCCTAATATTTTATGCATACAGTAGAATACGAATAAATTAGCTGTATTTATTTTGATATAAAAACAATGATATACAATTTATTCGTTAGGAAATGTGTAAAAATTAATTTATGGCCTTTATATGAGCCATCACATATGCTAAACCCATAAAGATAAATCATTATATCAAAACGTGTATAGCAAATTTTCCTAATATTTTATCTATACATAATCGAATAAATTAGCTACATTTATTTAGATATATAAACAATGATATTGATTTTATTCGTTACGATATAAAGATTAACTGGCCTTTATATGAGTATAGAGTCCCCACATATGCTAAATCCATAAAATACTATTCTATCTAAATATAAATCTAGTGTTTATTTATATTTATAGAAAAAGCCTCAGCCTTGCACAACATTTCGCTATTGATCTGTCGCAATCCAATGCTATTCAAAACCATCAAATATGTATTCCTCTCCCTCGATATCATTTTATCTCAGTAAATACAGGCAATTCCAGTAAATGCTCAGTCGTGACCAATCCACGTGACCTACCTATCTAGGCAGGCATTTCCAAAAACTCGATTACTGCCTTAAGCGATTGATATTGTCAGATGGCGGATAATAGCTTTTGTTCCTTCCATCTTGGCACTTAATCCCTGTAGAAAGTAGAGGATTCATTATCCCTCGAGTGGGGGTTCGGACACTTGGCGAAAACTTGGCGCGTTATCGGATGGAGAGCATGCCACTTAGGGAAGATTGTCCTCTGATAAGGATGAATGGGGAATTTCGTGGGGGAAGAATAGCTGAAGAAGAAAGGAAAGAATGACAGATTTTTTTTAATCCCTGGCATTCTAGAATTGTACGTGTTCTTTTGTGGAATTAGGTAATTAAAGAGGGTATATTTTAGAACGTGATACTCTAGTTTATAAAATATTTGGTAAACGTTTTTTTTTTCATACTTTTTTATAAAAGCTAGGTAAAAAAAGAAAAAAAAACTTCGCTTCTAAAGTCAGTGTTTTTCTCCGACTTTTTAAAAAAGTGGTGGTAGTTTTTTAATTTTCAGAAAACTGAAAAAAAGTAGTTTGTTTTCTATTCGATCTTAAGCTTAACTTCCAAGAAAACCATATCAGCAGCAAAAAGTAATAATTTTTAAAAAATGGGCGATAAAGGATCTGCCAACTACAAATGATTAAAATATTTTCTCTGACTTAGTATTTAATTTATAAATCCTTATCCAGTTTAGAAGCATAAAACATGAAAGGGTTCACCATCTCTCTACTATTTCTGCCATATAAATACGATAATTCAAGAACTTAAAAACTAAGGTAAATATAATTTGTTTCACAGTTTCGGTATCTGAAATATTGATGCGTATCAAACTTGAAACCAGCTTCATCTAGGGGTCGACCATCCATCAATTCATACATTCATATGCATGCAAAGGAAGTATTACAAAACCGCAATGATTTAAATAAAATTTGGTATGTGATCTTGTAACTACAATTTTAATTCTATATCAAATTTTGTTCCATGGATAGTAAAAAGGTGTTCTAAATACTTATTCGGCTTCCCGGTGTTAAAAGTTTGCCATCAATTAATTGCTGGTAAGAAGATCGAAAAAGAAAATCACTTCCTAATAATGTTTTCTTAACCATCATTCGTGATTAATTCTATTTTCCGGTATGGAAATCTGAAAGCAAAACTCTAAACGTTTCGCTGCATTTATGATTTTGTGCAGTCTATAATTTTATGCAGATTGTTTCACTTTTATTAGAAAGTATATGAGAAGGTTTTGGAACGATCCCTACCGCTGATTCTGGTATTCATTCATTCTGCTATTCGGCTATTCATTCACACTCTGTATGTATGTATGTATATATATATATATATATAATATTGTTACGAGCCTGTGGTTTTGCTTTCCCGCGCTAATACTGTCATCGTAAGGACGACAGATTGACAGTAATATGTATTGAATAGTGAATGGGTGTGACGTCAGAGGTCCCAAGGCTTGGCGACAAACTTGGCGACCATTTGGCAACTTGGAGACGACTTTGGTGACAAAATGGAAAGTACCCGAAACATCGAGAATTTTCCCGATCCTCCACTAGGAGCCGAGATCCAGCTAGAACGCTCCTGATTGGTCCAGAAAATGTTAGCCCCGCCTATCACCGGGGCTGAAGAGGGCTCCAGTAAGTAAATCAAGCAAGTGAATCGAGTCGGATAAAGTCGAAGCGAAGCAGCGCAGAAAAGGGAAAGGAGATCTGAAGAAGAATCCAGTGGAGTCAAGCCGAAGTACGGCAGTGGAGAGAAGCCGAAGCTGGACGATCTAGTGTTCAACGAAGACATGTAGCGCTGTGGAATTTATCGAGAAGACCTAAGAGAGAGAGGTCTTGAACTGAGGAGTCCTGAATGGAGGACTGTGGTGTGGCATATACTGACGAAGCCTGCGTCGTGTGTCGTAGCCCGTTGTGCAGCCGTAAGGAGTAGTCCCTTGTGCGAAGTAGTGAGTCGACAGCGGAGAAAAGGCAAGAAAAGATAGAGGAGTAGTTTCAGCCTGTTCTGGAGAGACCCAGGTGCTGTAAAGCGAATCCTTTAAAGATTCCCTCTCCGGCTGAATCCTGTCTGGCCGCTCTATGGACATTGTCACTACAGAATTTCTGCCTGTGGACTACGATCTGCAGTGTGATGTTCTCTGTGTACGTCTCGGCTGTAAATAGCTATCTCCAGTACATATTTGTGTTGTGACTATTTGTCGTCTTTGTGCTGTCCTGTCCCCGTCCTGTAAATAAATGTCTGTGTTGTGTCCGTCTGCTAAAGGACTGATCATTTTGTGTGTCATCATTATCTAACACCATACACAACCACTATATACGAGGTAAAAAAAACGAACCCGATGGATTTTAAAATATAGGAAATCCGTAACTAATATTTATATATATATATATAATAAGTTCAAATTTTCAATTGTTGATAAAATATATTTTATTCAGCCACTCGAGTTCAAAGTATTTTTTTAAAACTTGTAACGGATGACACTCGATGTTAATACAGTTTTTTTTAAATATTCATTCATTCGTTAAATTGAATTTTTAATGCTTTAAATAGTTTTACCAATTTATAATGTCAGTAGAAATGAACAGGCAGTTGCTCAATCGGTAATATGCGAAAATTTCAGTATTTTTCGCTTGTAGCTGAAGAATGCGAGTTAAATTAATCATTTTTTGATAATTAAAATTTTTTTGATAATTATTTAATAGAAGTAACTATATTGAAGAAAAATTTATTGGCATGAGTAAGAATGTGATTTAAAAAGGATTATTACTTTTTTCTCTATTTTAGAGTAAAAATATGGCTGCACAGTGTATATAAGCAAAAGTAAATGTGTAGAATTCTCGAATCCTTTAATGTCCCTATTATTTCTTAATATACATAGATTTATAAAGATTATATACAACAATATACGATTTAGTATATTTTATATTTTTACCTGTGCATATCGCATGCTTTCTATTTTGACTAGTATAAAAAGATATATGAATTTCTTTTAAATTCCCGCGGGTTCTAAACGCAAAATATGTCTTTCGTAACAACAAATTGGAAAGAAGTTATACATTGGTTTCAGTACTTTTTGTTCAAAAGAATATATAAATAATTGAATCGAGGGATGCGAAGATTTTTAGAATAAATTTCGTGCGTCTATTCCCTTGCACAACATATTTTATAGAACATTTCCTATGGTGGTTCGAAAACAAATAGTATTTTCCTCTTTCATGAACTTTTATTTGTTTGACTAGTTTATATTTGTTAAAAGATTTATACTATTTCTTTATATTTCCCTTAGTATAAATGAAAATATTATTTGATAACATTTTTGAAGATAATTTTCTTTCCTACAATCGCTTAATAAATCTAATGGAAGTAGCCTTTCCGAAATGATCACCAAGATCGTAAAATGTCACGAGTAGTTAGATTTTTTAGTGTCTTATTCCACCGGAAAGCACCTAAAATATGAAAAGGAAAAGCTACTGGCATGGTGGTTCGTTTCCGCCATTCAGATATGTACAAAAATGGTGTGGGATGGACTACCCTTTACCGATGACGCGACATGATTTTCACAGAATAGGTCACACCTTGGATGGTGATATCCTTTCGACTCAACTTTAATTCTCGCCAATGCCTCTGGGGAGGTCTAGTCATGCAGGGCTGGATTGAATAGTCAAGGTTGATTTTCAATATCTATTCGTTGAGAGTTTTGCTCTTCGCATTTCAATAAAATTAACCAAATATGCATTTTTAATTTTTTTTCCAATTAATTGAAAGTGAAATTTTGGACATAACCTTAATGTAATGGCAAGATAACACGCAAAATTTAATTTGTTTACTTCTTAGCTCCTTTCAGTGATAGCATTAACACGTATGTGTGTATTCAAATAAACAGACATTCAATCTTTTGATAGAATTGGAGAGATGAAATACCTTTATTATGTTGATCAGATAATGGATTGAATTTTTTATTGGAAGATCACGAGTTTGAGACCTTTAATTCTTTGAAGTTCTACCGAATTTATGATATTGGTTTTCACTTTATCTCACATCATCTGAAGAACTTTGGAAATGGGTACACAGACTCAAGAATTCCGTGCTATAAAGAATTCCCGAATCCATCCTTGTACAATTGCACAACAACCTTCGGATTTGAAATAAAACTTTTATCTACAATAGACATATATAATATGATATCAAAATCATCAAAATCAAAATCATTGCTGAATGAACAAAAAAATTAGGAGAGGCATCTGTTTACCGTTATACTCAACAATTATCTAGCAATTACGTCTGTGAATGTTTAATTCTTAACTTAGTGCTATGATTGATATTGATGATTGATTCTCTAATCAAGCACAGTGAATTGTTCCCCATTTAGTTTACTTTTTCTTATTACTATCGTATTTTTAATTGCTTATATCGCTTATATATTTTTTCCAAATATTATTATTTTGAGATTTCAACCATTTTTTCTGTTTTAAACATATGTGTGGAGCAGTATTATTACATAAATCTTTTGCACCAATAAACCAACTAAGCAAACAGCCAAGTGCGAATTTCTTGTTTTTTACATACAGAAGGTATAATCCGAAAAATAAAAGTTGCTAACGTTAAGAAATGATTTTGGTGGTAGACGTGGTAGCAATATTTAATGGTATAATAAGTTATTGGAATGTTAAAAATTAAAACTATAGGATGGTGTTAATGGGTAATAAAGCAAATGTTAGCAATAAAGGTATAATAGTAAGTATGGAAAAGACTGGTAGTTATTAATTAATGATATAAAAAAGAACAGTGAGTAATAGTTAATGGTGTAAGAAGGTGGTATATTGGTTTAGGGTGTAAGAAGGTGGTATATTGGTTTAGGGTGTAAGAAGGTGGTATATTGGTTTAGGGTGTAAGAAGGTGGTGTATTGGTTTAGGGTGTAAGATGGTGGTGTACTGGTTTAGGGTGTAAGATGGTGGTGTATTGGTTTGGGGTGTAAGAAGGTGGCGTATTGGTTTAAGGTGTAAGATGGTGGTGTATTGGTTTAGGGTGTAAGAAGGTGGTGTATTGGTTTAAGGTGTAAGATGGTGGTGTATTGGTTTAAGGTGTAAGATGGTGGTGTATTGGTTTAGGGTGTAAGAAGGTGGTATGGTGGTTTAGGGTGTAAGAAGACGGTATATTGGTTTATGGCATCGAGAATGCTTTGCTAATAGTTGAGGCATGGGAAGGTCAAAATTCATAATATAATTAAAAAGCTAAATAGTTTTGAGAATTGTTAGAAAAATGATACTGTTCGGCTAAAATCAGCTAGAACGCGAAACCTTGTTTGTTTAGAAACGTATCAGATAATTTATTCGAAAGCTTGCCGATTGTTTTGTGTTATATTATTTATTACTTGAAGCAAGAAATAAGCAGTATTTTCTTTACAGTCTTTAAATATTGAGATTTAAATTATTAATAATATGAAATTTCCACTTTTTATCACATGGTGTAGTGTTTTTTCTTATTATTCATTAGTATTCAAGCAGCTCTAAAATCTTTCTAAATTGATTATTTTTTATTCTGCAATTCAAGAAGAGCAGAAAATATTGAGAAACTATTATAATCTACATAACATTTTATAATTATTATACACATTTCTTTTTAAAAAAATATCTGTCAGATTTTAATTCATAAATATTGTTCGTTAGGAAATTTTATCAAAATTTTTCATTATAGAAAATATTTAGATATGTAAAACAGCATAAGAATTTGTATCATGTAAATATTAAAATTAATGTAATTTTCAAAGAAAATTAACTTCGGAATACAATTTGTTCATTTTTATTTAAAAAAAGTGTTGCGAAATTAAAATTTTGAAAAAGTTAATTTATATTTTTGTCAGAACTGAGCTTTTAAATGCAACCACCTACCTTCAAAAATTAAACTCAAAATAAATATACAATGGCCAAAATTGTATTATTTTTGAGCGATTTATTACCAATTGTAATCGTGACAATTTTTTATTGGAAATCAAAAGGCAGCCTATTATCATTTTTGATAAATATCCAATATGGTAGAGTTTTGGCAAGTTTCTGAATGACTGGAACAATTTTGACATGCTTAGCGGAAACCGTACTTTATTCTTAAGTCTTACTCTTTAAAGAAATTGCTGTTGATATACATAAATACCGTCATTAAGGAAGATCTAAAAGTATGGTGGTTCATTACCAATGTGTTACATTGTGTTTTCTGTTTAATCTTTAAAATCGTCTCAGTCGATATAAACAAGCATTAAGATACTTTCGTAAACTTATCAGAAAAACAAAACAAAATAAAACAAAAGTAAAGAAATAAAATGTTTACATGAATAAAATTCCCTATTGGCGCAAGATGAGATCTTCTTTAAAGAGAAAACGCATGAAATTTTAAATATATGAAGAGTTTTTCAAAGCACGAAAGTGAGTTCATCATTTATTATTTAAGTCACGTTTTCATCTTTTTTCACCCCTCCACTTTTTTGTAATTAACGAAACCTGGAAGCGTTAAAAATTGGCACAGCTCAAATATTTAAGAAGGAGCAAAAAAAAAATGAGGCAATTTTTCCTCCCAGTCAGCTGAAAAACAGCTTTTCCATACTAATCATAAAATGATGAATTTTTTCCACAGCTGTTTTTGAGGGAAAGTGCTAAGAGTAAGGCAAGTCTCGAGAAACAATTTTAATACCGGAGTTGAAGGACAAGTCCTGAAGATGAGTCACAAATTACTTTTGTTGAAACAAAAACTGATGGGTTTTTTTCAGTCGTGCTTAGTTGAGACTTCAGTATCAAATTATTAATGTGTTTCACTTACCTCAAAATTTTAAATAATCATAAATACAGCATTATTTTGAATAATCATGATGTATTTATTTACCTATTTATGTCTTGCTGAATTATTGTTCGAATAATGAAGATAAATTTTTAATATATTAATTAGGGAATTATAAAATGATTACTTTAAAGATCTAAGGGCTCTATCGAAATTTCTTAAGTCGGAAACACTTATAATATTCTATTAAATTTTAATATTTATCATATCGATATATTTATTTAACAATTGTTTTCTTTTAAATTTTTATTTATTTCTACTCAACACCCTACCGTTTATTTTGGTCATCGCACTTTTTCGGTTTTTTTTTTTTTTAAATTAAAAAATGTATAAGTTTTTTACACTAAACGAAATTTCCTTGTCGGTTAGTGTTCGTCGACTTTATATTGCTCGCCCCTCTCATATCCTACCATTTTGTGAGAGTGCTAGATTGATTCCGATTGTTTCGGACCTTAATACTGTTCGTGTAAGAGCCGTTGACTCTTTTAGTTTTCCACCGTGGGATATTCCACAGTTTTCGTTCTTGAATCCTTTCGTGGGATACGACAAATCATTTTCTCATTTGGTTTTCCAACAGCTCTATTTATATCATCGCGATATGTATTCTTCTTTTCTGCCAATTTTTACGGATGGCTCGAAATCAGATGGATATGTTGGTTGTGGGGTTGTTCTTGCATCTGATACACTGAGCCACCGTCTTCACAATTCCTGCTCTGTTTGTACTGCTGAGTTAGTGGCAATTTTCTGTGCTCTTCAGAAAATATCAACCTCTGCTCAGCGTAAATTTATTATCTATACCGATAGCATGAGTGCTTTAGAGACACTTTCAAACTACCAAAAACAGATGCATCCTATTGCGCTCAAAATTTTATTCATCCTGCGACATTTAAAAAATGATGACTTCCAGATTATTTTCTGTTGGGTGCCGATTCATGTTGGCATCTTGGGAAATGAGACGGCGGACTTGGCCGCAAAATCTGCAACAACCTTCTTAAACATAGGTATTCCCTATTGTGACATTAAAAGGTCCATTAATCATTACATCTATTCTGACTGGCAAAAGTCATGGGATTTACAGATCCAAAATAAACTACATTCCATTAAAACTGATATTTTTCCTTGGCCTGTTCATCCTATACGTGAGATGGATGTTAAATTGACTCGTCTCCGTATAGGACAGACGCGTTTCACTCACAAACACCTAATTTTTGGCGAAACCGCCCCTATGTGCAACAGCTGCCAAGTTCAATTTACTGTTCATCATGTTTTAATTGACTGTCCTGTTTTTAATACTTATCGTTCTCGTTGTTTTACCCCGCCTTCAACACTACAAGACTTGGTGGGTGAGAAAAACCACCCAAATATTTTTAAATTCTTAAGAGCTATTGGGTTTTTTACGTACATTTATTTTCTTTTTAACCTTGTATGCGTTAAGCATTGTTAATTAAGTTCTTGTTTTTTACGTCACTATATAAAAATAAAAAGGCTCATAGATTTAAATTTCAAGATACTAAAAAATTTTACACATCCATTTCATAGTTTTTATCTTCTAATGTCTGTGCTATTCATTTACAAAGGAATTAAAAAATATATATATATTTTATACTTTTACCTTTTGATTGGCGCAGTTTGGCCAAACATGGCTCTTGCGCCAATAAACCACATACAACTCAACTTAACTCAACGTATAAGTTTTTAGTGCATTATTAAAATTATGTTTTTAAAAAAACTATCACTTCATGCTTTTTATTCTTTAACGTTAGATAATCGTTTCCTTTAATACATTATTACCTTTGCCAGCTTTGAAAATCCCAGATACTTTACTTTACTTTTTTCTCACAATACTTTCATCTCATTATAGAGAGATGAGTACTCCAAAGTATGTAAACAGAGCTGGACACTTGCTGCTTTCCGAAATTAGATGTGAACTCCGTCTCATAATAGAATTCTTAATGATAAGGTTAAGAAATTTACACTATTTAAGTCACTTTTGAAGCTGTTGCGAATTTTATTTTCCCATTACATTTTAATTATTTTAAATATGTTTTGATTAAAGAGGAATTCAAAAAAAAGATCAAGTAAAAGCAGACTTTGCATTTTTTTTATCCATCTACATGTTGCTTCAAATACGTAACACCGTCTTCCAGAATTGTTAATTATATTGCAAAGAAGAGAGATTAGCATATATTCTTCATATATGATTTAATGACCTATTGAGCTTAACTAATCTAGCAACAAAAATGATGAATATGGTAAGAATTACAGTCTCATCTCAATTAAGGACCGAGATCAAAAGGCTCTTCTGATGGGGGTTCAACTGTGGTGAAAGTCAACCACTGGAAAATTACTTGACTCTGTCAAAAACGAAAAAAAGGGCCAACCATCTGTGGCCCATTGTCCCTCTCCGCCTGACCGAAATCGGCGAAACCTTTGATTTTTACGGCTGACGGGGTTAAGTACCCCATGTCGTTTTGGCTCCTTGCTTACAGTAGTGCTCGAACGGAAGTGCATGAGGTCTATGGTAGGGCCGCTGTGGCCTGGTGGTAAATCTAATCAAATTCAAAATCGGAGGGTTTCAGGTTCAAGACTCGATTCCACCGAAGAAACGTCGTGTAAGGGGGTCTCTTACACGTTTAATCTGTCAGGCCAAACATAGTCCCGCTGATGTGGTGTGGAGAAGGGAGTGCCAGCTCAAGTATCGTCCTCGTCATCTGACCGTGGTTCAAAATTTCGACGTCCGTCCCATAATAGCCTTAAGGCCTTATCACACGGTGAAATTTCGTCAGCACTTTTCCATTTCTACCCTCGAAAACCAGTCAAGCAAGTTTCATAATCGACAACTTTTTCTAACCAGCTAGAAAATGCCATCGGAAATATTGTCAGCAAACGAAATTCAACCAATCGTGTAAAACTTTAAAGTGAAATCACTTTCGTTGTCGTTTGCTGACTGAAAGTGCCGAAGATATTATGCCGTGTGATAAGGCCTTTAGTGTTGCTTTACAATGCGATGTTAATATAACTTAACTAACTAAGCTGAGGTGTAGGGTTGCACCGAAGTTTGGTGGAGATATACAGAGCGGAGGAAGGGAAAAATTTGTCATTCTTTGCCTAGCTGGTTAATCAGAGTTTTAGTTATGTGATATTACCATATCAACGCCTCCTTTTTTCTTTTCTTCTTATTATTTTGTGTATGTCACACACAAAAAAGAAATATATTTGTGATTGTTATTAAAATACATCGTTCACCTCTTCTTTTGACCAGGGGTACACATATGTTAAAAGTTGGTTAAATTCTGTTATACAGAATCAAAAATACTCATAAAATGATGAAAACTACACATTTTTGCGTCCTGTTTAAGGAACTGCAGGACCCTCTGAGATAAATACTTCGAGTAGCAGTGACCTAATAAAAAATATATTTGAAAATTCCTTTTTTTACAAACATAAAGCAATTGTGTGTGTAAGTTTTGAAAACTACACATATCAAGAATTACAAAGATTTCTAGATAAATGGAATAAATAACGTATTGTTTTATTTCCAAAATTGTAATTCTACATAAAATTTTGGTCCGAAGTAATTAATGGGAAAGCGAACACTCCATTCTATTAATTATACCATAAAACTATAAACTTATAAAATGCCATAATATATAAATTATCTGAGGACAATATTACCTTTAGTTTATTCGCATTTTATTTATGAAAGTTCAAAAACAAGAATATATTCCCAATAACAGTAAAAAATATTATGATGGATAACTTTTTAAGTAATGAGAACATATGAAAGTGCCCCATACATCATATTTGTTATATCATATTTATATATTCATCATTTTAAGAGCTCATGGTTTTATCTTTTTTTATTTTCTCGTATAAGTATGAAAAAGGAAAGCATTTTAACTTTCAAAAAATTAATTCATGCGGTGATGAATTTTCACATCTTGCAACTCATAGAAACAACTTTTAGAAAATTATATTTATCTATGTGTGAAGACAATAATTTAAAACTTCAATGGACATAAAACATTGAATAAAACATTTCGACCAAATTTGTTAATGCCAATCACATTTTAGACCATATCGTACATTTATATAACAAACATGAGAATTCAATAAGGCTGATATTTAGATGGATGTTATGAAACATGAATTTATCTTCAGAATTGTTGATGTTTTTAAGTCCTCCTCTATCAAAAGCAGTGGCTACAGAGATTTTTTTTTTTTTTCAATTCCTACTATTGTATTCCATAATCTCCCTATATATATTTATTTATATATCTTATTCAAATTATCAATCTTTAATAAAATACTTTTTATTCATCCACGCGAGCTCAAATCTATTTTTTAAACTTGTAGTGGATGACATTCAATGTTAACACAGTTCTTTTTTTGTTTTCAAATATTTCATTCATTAAATTTAATTAATTTTAGCAGTTTGTAATGGAAATTGAAATCAACAGGTAGGATTGTTGAAATGCTAGGATTTCAGCATTTTTTACTTAAAGGTGAAGAACGCGAACTCAATTCTCGCGAAAATCAATTATATTTTGATAATAATTTTTTGATGATAATTTGATAAAAAGTAATTGGAATAAAAATTTTCTTTGTTGATTTAAATAGGAAAAGAATTAATTTTTTTAAATATTATTCGTTTTTTTAGATATCCAAACAGTACATACTATAAAATATTCTTTTAATAACTAGTTAATTTAATTTCATATTTGAATACATTTGTAACTTAAAACAGATTAATAATCATTTTAGTTCGATTTATTTTAATAATTTTGTAGAAGCACACTATTATTTATTTTTTAAAGGTATATTCTGAGAAAAAGGATAAATGCAAAAAAAAAATATTGAAATTAAAAATAAATTATTAAAAATATCTTTACAAGTATATTGTATAAGAACTTAACTATTATAATTGCGAGTAAATAATAAAGTTTAAAGACACAGCGCTACTTTAACTATATTCTAAGGAATTTTATTTACTGTTTTATTGTATTATCATATATATATATATATATATATGTATATATATATATATATATAATATATATGAGCTATATTATATATACATATATATAATATAGCTCAGCTATTTGGCGCGAAAGTTAGTTTTGAATTAATAAAAAAATTATTACTTAATGAAACGGAATAAAATACAGCCTTAATTCTATTCCTGACTATAATCTATCTTTGTGCTAAATTTCATCCCTTTCCGTTCAGCCGTTCTGGTGTGATTGAGTAACAATCTATAACTAACTTATTATAGTTTTTTTTATTTAACTTTATAACATATTTTTAATTTGTGCCCCCCCCACATCTAACGGCGCAATTTATCTAATACTATAATACGAGGAATGGTTGACAAGTCGAAAATCGCCCCAGAATTAATAAACTCCTGTAAACTTGGGGGTCTGGGGTTTTTGGCCAGGAGGAATCGATTGGCGCCGGTTTTGAAGCGCTACGGTCGAGCAGTAAGGAGTTACAGATAGGATATTTTCAAACTTTATTAGTTCGCCATAATGGCTACTTAAATTTCCAAGCGGTAACGTACTGCCATCTATAGCCAATATGGCGAACTAATAAAGTTTTATGTTTATGCTGTTATAGGTTTATAATATGTTTCTTTTTTATGTATATATGTTTGGTTTTTCTAAATAAATTTGTCAAAAATATTGAACTTCAATACACTTCAATCTTTACCTTTACTTTACCTTTGTATAGAATAGTTCCCTTTCCAAACTCTAACTTTGTTTAGAATAGTTTACAATGGTGCACTTTAACCGGTTATCTTTTCACCAATGGTTTCACAAATTTTCTTATGGCATATATTGTTTTGATAAATCACAATTGAAAATTTAAATCTTCGAGTTAGCTTCGATACCTGTTTTCTCCGAGCGCAGCTCGGTCACCCGCTGGTTAGTCTAATCAGGCATCCGCTACTATTTGAAAAAGTGGCCCTCTGCCTTTATAACTGAAAATATGTGAACACAATAAATTGAAAACTAAATCAAGTTGGACAAGAGAAGTTTATATATAAGATTATCCAACATCATTATAATATTATGATCTTAATCTTATTTTTGGCCTTAATTATTGAAAAAGAAATTATTAAAATCCATATATTGTTGTACGAACTGACATTATTGTACCGCTCTTCGGGGTTCGTATAGATTGAGAGTTGATGAAACATTCTCTCGAAAATCACAAGACGTTTATTCGTCGAACTCTTTTGAAACTAATTAGAAAATGCAATCAAACTCCTTAGAATGTACAGCAGTTACGAGTCACAATTACCCTTCTCTAATTCAGTGAATACAACAGGGAATAGCTTCTAAAAACAGTTGTCTAATACTTAAGACAGATAAAAGCTTCTGCGCACTATACATTCTACTTTTCACTACTCTCAAATCATCATGGCTATTGGGGCGTTGGTATTTGTAAAAGACTTGGCGTGAAAATCTAGGACTTTCGCCAAGTTGTGGAAGGGTCTTGGCTATTTCACTTAATAATGGTAATAGAGAGTAGGTGATGGTATTTTCCAAAAGTATCTATTTTTCACCAAATATCGCCAAGAATCTCACTAAGAGGTTGCCAAATGACTGGAAATACCATTTTTACGTAAAATACACCTAAATTGCTCAGTTTAGCTCCAGAATCTGAGTATTTCTGATATGTCTGAGATATTTCAATACAAATACAAATAGTTACAAAGTTTGTAACATTATGTTAGAGTACAAGAAAGTGGACGGAAATAACTCCTGCCGCTTCCCATTATTTTTATTGGTATACGCCCCCCAAAGGCCTATGCGTAAAACTCAAGAATAAGATTTGACATTAAAGGTCAATTTTATTCTCTTTTACCCCACGCCGCCTTCCGATGCGTGCTAAGACTCTTACAACTAATTTTATTCTTCAGCCTCTGCAGCCACAGTTCAAGGAACTTCAATAACTCCCTTCAGAAAACTTTTCTTCCAGCGATGCCAGCCATCATATTTTCAATTACGCATTCTTAGCTAAACCCCTCAGGAGTAATAGCGGACAAGCTGGATTAATCTATCTTCCGGCGAAGGGAAAATCCAAAGCAGACATCGGAAAATACCTTTCAGCTTCGGTGCTGTCTTCCGCGCTAAGCAAACGAATCTGCGAGGCTCTAATGATTAAAGCAAACTCATTCCCGTAGAAGAGACGAATAAATATGGTTAGAAACGCCCCCGCCCCTTTTCTGTAATAAAGGAAGAAGAGTTCCTGTTCAGATTTCTGCCAAAGAATATCTTCCGGGTTGTCATTTCTGGGAGAAAAAAAAGGGATTGGAATTAGATACGAGCCATAGTTCGAAAATGTTTGGATTGAATTATGGAAGTTTGATGGAAAGATGCGTTTGTTGATTGAGAATTGATTTCGAACTAAGATTTCTCCCAGTAGTAGTCTTTCTCTCACTTTTCAACGACTTAGACATATTGTCTTTAAGTCGGCATAGGAGTAGCATGCCCCGTGATCTGAACGTCCCGGGTTCGAGTCCCGGTTCGGGCATGGTTGTTATACTGTGTTCTATCTGTGAGTAGTATGAATGTCCCCGCCCCCGTAAAAATAGTTTGGGAAAGCGACTGTAAAGCATGAAGTAACTAAGTCGAACCCTTGGACAATCATTTCGGCATAAATTGCTGACATCTTTCTGTCAACGGGCTTGTACAGTACTATAGTTTATTTTAATTTAGCAATGTTAACGTCTCATTTTAAAGCAACACTAGTGTTATTTGGGGAAGGACCTCGTTGTTTTGAACCACAGTTAGATGACGAGAACGACATTTGAACTGGCACCCCCTTTCTAAACCACACCAGCGGGAGTACGGTTTACCAGACAGATTTAGATTAGGATACGACAAATACAACAAAAGATTAGTACATTTCTTTGCTTGGTGGCTGGGGCAGATATATGACCAGAACAGTAAAAAAGCTTTGGTTTCTGAAAGTATGCATACGACCACAAAGGGTTAAAAATATTAATATTAAAAATGTTAAGTGTTTTAATAATAAAGGTTGGAAAGATGTTATAAGAAAATCCTAAACCGTCTTTTAATGAGTATTTACTTCTTTTAGGTATTATTGAATTACACTTAAGTTCATAAATGTTAGAATTTGACAAACAAAAACAATACTTTAAAATATTATTTTCAAAGTATTTCTTTATTTTTTTTAGCTGTACTCAAATTAAAAAGTAGTTTTGAAACATGGAGTAAGTGATTTCTTAAATAGTGTAACGTTCCCTTGTCATATTCATGATCAGCGGCATTTCCCGAATGCTGACTCTATCTATAAACACACCCACCATTGTTAAACTCCGCCAACTTTCGAGATGGTGAATCACCTTCGCCAATAGCTTGGAACTGGTCATTAGACCACTCTTGAAGTTCCCAGTGGGGATGAAACCTGTCGCTTCTTCAAAGGAAAGGTGTCCAACCACTAGATTCTGGGCGGTCCCTTTTATGATAGAATCACGGACACGCGTTCAGGAGAGGAATATCTAGGACGCGTCATCACCCCACGAAAGACTGGTGCCACAATTGAGGGAAATTTTTACTGGATGATTGGGAAGACTGGCCAAAGGAAAGCTGACGTGGACGAAAAGAAATTAAAGAGGAGGATTTTGGAGAGCGATAAAGTGTCGGTTGGTCTTTAAAAAAAAGAAGTGAGACGCTAGATTGCGGATTGGGTTTTCGATGCTCCTCCTTGGTAGCTGTTCTAGTTAACAACTTATTAGCTCTTGTGGTGTATTTATTGGAATGAAGAAAGGGTTATTCCACTGAACTGTTTTCATGATAGAACTTCAGCCTACAACTGTTGTGTGTTTATGTATTTAAACTAGGTTACAACATAATGTTTTTTTGTAAAATTATAAGTCTGTAAATAAAGAATTTATCGGGAATTCTACTCTCATTTGACCGGTAGCGATCAAGTGATAAATAATACAATAGTAACAAAAACTTTGAAAAAGTATAACTTGGTTATACTCATAGATTCACACTTAGGCTTTTGACAACATATGTTGAAAGAACAACTTGAAAGTACAGAGGCAATTATTAAATTCAAGGAAAAAATACCATTTGCTAATCAGAGCTAATGAACAAGGCGAAGACGTTTTTACTCCCGTCTCTAGTTGCGGGTTAAACTGATAAATTTTTATTGAGGAAAGATTACATTTGTGATTGAGACTTCGCTATCAGCACAAAATGCCCAACAACATTGTTACGACATTAACACGATGTTGACCTACATCATAGAGATAACATGCAATATCTTGTACTAATGTTTGTGGTTTTGAAAAATTCCGTCTTACTTTCAGATTTCTTAGAGCATTTCTTTTTGGGTGGTTCAGTATTTGAAACCTATAACTTTTTTTTAAGTATTTCTGTATCTCAGTTGTTAAATTCAACTTTGTAATGGGACATGAATATTAAAGGTCATTTATACTCGAGAATTGATTTTTAAGTAAGATAACCTACAGTGTATTCTTTTTAGCTTACTCAACAATTTACATCATTTTTCCCAATGAAGATTACATTGTCACCTTCTAATGCTGAGACTTTCTATGACACAGTAACAACTTCTGAGGCAGTTTGGCATGGGACGTTACCTGAGATCCTACTTAGGGAATTAAAATAACTGCGTAGGAAACGAGACTATATCAGATATTTCTGTTGATCAGTAGACAACAGCTGTAAACAGTTAGTTATGTTTTTAGAATGATAAAGTGATGTGTTTTGATATTTTGAGTCTAATTTGATATTGATAAAACCCTCATATTTTTGGTACCGAAACCCAGGAGGATGTAGGCAATGAGACTATATTAAACAATTCTGTTTCTCAGCTGATAACAGAAATATTTGATATAGTATCGTTTCCTACAAACTGTATTTGAATTTGTAAATTTGCATATCAACAATGTATATACAACTATATCTAGTCGAGTTTTAAATCTTTTTATAAAAACATAGCAGAATCAAATTTTGAAGAAATCGTAATCCTTGCAGCCTGCGAAGAATTAAAAAAATTCAGAAACAGAGAACGAGAATTATGTTTTCACAAATCCATATCAGTTCTTTTTTTAGGAATAGTTATATATTTTCGGTAATGGTGGACTATTTAAATATTTTCAAAATTCAGTTTTGAACTAATCATTTAGTGAAATTAAATTTTGATTCAAAACGTGTAACGGCATCTTGTAGAGTTTTTTGAGACAGTTAGATTCCCTGATATTCATAAACATAGATTAAAAAGGAAGCTTTATAAAGTAGTGAAAACCAAATGAAAAAAAAAATGTTATTCCAAATTAGATTAACAAAAATAATTTATATTATTAAAATTTTGTAATGTGGGTAAAAGTAAATATCATAATTCTTTTTCTTTGCATTTGGCAGAGTTTGGGGGTTTTGTTCAAACGTTTATTTACTATTTAAAAAATGAACGAATTCCACGTTACTTAACGTAGCAATTTGTAACTCATGTTACTGAAACGAAAACCAGTCATTGACAAATAGTTAAAGACACTCTAAACCATCCTATTGATTCCTTTTATGTTTCTCTTTAAATTAAAATGCTTACTACAGTTGATAGACATTTTTAATTTAATTTTACAACTAGGAATAGTTAGACTGACGAAACAGTTACAGATAATATATTTAGCTATTAAAAAGGTGACATTGCATTTTTTCTTTTAAAGAAGGCGATGGTCTTAAAGTTTCTCTGTCTCTAATTTGGAGATATAACTTGTTTGACATTTTCCTTGTATTGGAATTAATATCCAAAAGTACATATATTTTATGTTGAAATCAATTTGATCATTTGATTGAGTAATGAAATAAAATTATATAAATATAAAATCTTTGTGACAAATCAAATTATTTTTTTAAGTTATTGAAAAAATTATTTGGAAATGATAATGATATTATTTAAAAAAATGTAGTTCTTTAGTTTTAAGTTAATGTGAAATTATTTTTATGAGATGATATTTTTGTATGTATACAAAAGTGTTAACTGCTATCTGAATTTATAAAACATATGTTTCAATTAACACTTTGAGAATTTGGCCTTGTTTTAAAGAGCAAATGGAGTGCATTTCCTCAAGATAGGGAAGCACTGTAGATTTGAATAATTTGAATAGATTGATTTGCAGATTTGAATAAAAGACTTGCAAATAAACATTAATCAACTACATGTAGATACATACTGATTGCTCATTCACTATCTTCGAGAAAAAAAAGTAATTTTGTAAAATTCCAAATCAGCTAGGAAATGGGACAAAGTGACGTTATTCCAACAGCAGTGCTATTCAAACTCCTTCAAAGGGTTGGCGCTACTCGTCCAACCAGAAAGGACAGCTTAAAGACAGGAAAGCGTGAATAATTAACGCATGAAACGATTTAATTGATCTCAAAATCCAAAATAACGCTTGGTTAATTTTAATAGACCCCGAGTATAACAGATACCACATTCTCTTATTCGCTAATACTTGAAAATTTCCTTATGATGTTATGTTTAGAATTTGGGGAAATGTATAAGATAAAGTGGTTGTAGTTGGCAGTATTACTTTAATAAATAATTTAGAAGAGCTGTATTTCTGGTATGATATACAATGTTTCAAAACTAGACCAATAATAGATAAATGGTTATAGATGGGTGTTTGTTTGTTTTTGGAATATTTAGTAAGACCAGTCGATATGATATTTGATGTCGATCATTATCTAAGATTGTAATTTTTGCTTATTTATTTTTTAAACTATTATTGCGCGTCTTGAAATCCTAAAAAAATCTATAGAAAAAATAACCTATTAACGCTTCTGAATCAATAAAAAAAATGAACACGTAGCCAATTAGTTGTAACATAATGGTTAGTTACATATCAAACCATCTGTTGCTGTATAGCAAATCAGCTGTTCTCTAAAACCTTTTTTGTATTCAAATTTTTACTAAAAATATCCTTATACTTCTATATTTATAATCAAAATTTTAAGTACTTAAAAAGATTATATATATATATATATATAAACAGACGGGTGATATAAAACTCAACATAGAACTATAAAATCGGATGTTTTCTGTTATCTGAGGACGAGATTTTACCATCAGGTCACCATAGCCCCACAACTAAAGAAAGTTGCACATTAAATTTAGAATATTCTCATTCGTTAATTCTTAGGTAACTTTGTTTTCTAAATGGTCCATTTAGATTTACTGGCGAAATTAATATGTTCGATGATTTATTTGAATGTTTTACTCTGAGATGTCTCTTGGACTAAGAGGAAAAGGCAATGAAAAATAATAAATGATGGTATATCACCAAGTTAAAATATACGAGATTCCAAGGAATGACGAGCTGGTTGTCTTTTTAAACAGTTTATTTGTAACAGCAAACTTAATAAGATTTAACAACGCACATATTCTAAATAAAGACATGTAAACAATTAATCCGAGTAAAAATATAATTTCTAATTATATTCCGAGACAAGGTATATTCGGTAAGCCATTCTAGAAGCTACCGTCATGAAAAACATAACCATATTACACGCGCACACTCACAGAAGAGAACCGAAACTTTTTACATGCATATACACATACTTACGATACCACGTGGGTTTAGCGGTAGGCTCCGCCCACATATCAAGTGATTAAATTCGTTTCCAACAACCTGCCCCTGGATGAACCAAGGGGGGGTTCATAAAAAATCCGAGTAAATATTCTTGCATAACATGAAAGTTACCTGGTAAAACATATGCAATATTATAAAGAAGCATGAAAACATACAAGTATAACAATTAACTAAAATTGTACAATATATAATATTCAAATTTAATAGAAGTTAATATTCAAGATATTAGGCACAAAGTTAAGAGTTCATGAATACAATTTATACACTTTAGTCCAGTATTTTCAAATTATACAACAGTTGTACAGGTCGCCTGATAGTTGCGGACTCAGTTTTTAATTTGCAAGCCCTCACCTTGCCATCTCTTCCAGGAAATAATTCAAGTATTTTTCCTAGTGTCCAAAAATTACGAGGTAAATGATCATCTTTAATTAAGACTACATCGTTAACCTTAAATTGAGAGCAGTTTTTAGCTAAACCTGAATGGGCCGATCTTAAATTCAGTAAATATTCATTTTTCCACCTGGTCCAAAAAGATCTCATTAATTTTTCACGATAATTAAAAGTTTTGATGAAATATTTCCTAGAAGAAAGATTTGAATCAAGGTGAAGTTTTACAGAGGGCAATGATGTTATTCTCCTTCCTAGAATGAAATGAGCTGGAGTTAAGGCAGTTGGTTCCTCCGAATCACTACTTACGTAGGTGATTGGCCGAGAGTTGATCATGCCTTCTATTTCAATAAGCACTGTTAACAATTGATCAATAGTGAGACACGATTTTCCAAGAGATTTACGTAAGGCAGTTTTGACAGTACGAACCATTCGTTCGTAGAATCCACCCCACCAGGCGGCTCTTTCCACTATAAATTGCCATTTAATACCGTTTTTAGAGTAGAAGTCTTGCACATCAGGATGATTAATCACTTTACAAATTAATTTAATCTCCAATTCTGCTCGTTTAAACGTGCGGGCATTATCAGAAATCACCACAGAACACAAACGACGTCGAGAAATGAAACGACGGAATGCGAGGAGGAAAGTGTCCGTAGTCATGTCACCAACTAATTCGAGATGAACACTTCTTGTCACAGCACAAGTTATCAGCAGAATATACTGCTTTACACTGGAGTCTTTCACGAATAGGGGACCAGCAAAATCAAGTCCTATCACAGTAAAGGGAGCTGAACCTTTAATCCAGTGGAGAACAATCGTCGAGTCACTCCACAATACAAATTTTTTTATATCCTGGAAAATTCCCTTAAGATACTTCACCATACGAGAAACGATTATAGCACCCATTAGCTCAAGACGAGGGAGAGTTAACTTTTTAATTGGAGCTACCCTAGATTTCGACATTACAAAACTAGTCTCAAAATTTCCGTTAGAGGTTTTGTACCTCAAGTAAGCCACAGCTCCATAACATTTTAAGGAAGAGTCAGAAAAAACATGAAGTTGAATATCTTGATTATTTATAGCATCTTGGTTAGGGAAATAGTATCGAGGGATCTTTAAATTCTGCAAATCTTTAATTTCGTTACACCAATTTTGGAAACTCTCTTTAATTTGTCCATTAAAAACTTCATCCCATTCAATACCAAGTTGCCATAATTCTTGTAGTTGACATTTTATACGGATTGAAAACGGTGATATAAATCCGATAGGATCAAATAATTTGGCAGCAGTATGAAGCACATTTCTTTTCGTGCATTCATTATCATTTAAATCTGACAACAGGGATTGCAAATTAAGTCCTATTGTATCATCTAAATTGTTCCATACAAGCCCTAATATTTTAAGGGGAGAATCAGTGTTTTCATTGATTTCAATATCGGAATTAGTATTTCGCCATTCTTCTTTTAATTGTTTAGAATTAGAGTCGAATTTTCTCATATTCATGCTTGCGTCTTTTAATATTGAAACAGCATCGGAAGACAATGCAAGAGCTTCTTCAACCGTGGAACTCCCGTAAAAGAGATCATCTACGTACAATGATTCATTAAGCATTTTATAAGCGAGAGGATATTTATCTTTGTACTCTTTAATATGCGTTTTAATAGTAGCAGCCAAAACAAAGGGTGAGCAAGTAACACCGAAACAATGTCTATTAAAATGATACAAAGTTATTGGTAGCGTTTGGTCACAGTTTTTATAATAAAAGAAACATAAATAATTTCTATCTGATTCAGAGACTTCAATTTGCAAAAAGGCACGCGCAATATCTCCACAAAAAGCAACCTTATGTTCCCTAAATTTTAATATAACATCAATTAAATTGGGATTCAAATTTTCTCCTGAAGCAAGACATTCGTTTAAACTCACGTTCGTCCCGATTTTACTACTGGCGTCATAAACTATTCTTGTTTTTGTGCTAGAAGAACTTTCTTTTAATACTTCTCTATGAGGCATTACATAACCAACAGAACAATCATCAGAACACATTGCTATAATTCCTGCCTTAACTTGTTCTTTCATCACTGCATTATATTTCTCGAACAAGGATTCATCGCGAATAAATCTTTTTTGTAAATTAGAAAATCTCTTTAAAGCAACATCTAGATTATTGCTAAGATTATATTTTAATTCTTGCGATTTCCACTGCAACGGGCATTCATAACGCTTATTTTTTATCTTTAATTCCTTTCCGAAGTTGGATAAAATATCCGAAGGTTTCACTTCCTGTGACTCATCTTTTAACAAAAAAGAATCTATATTCCACAGCGATGATAAATCGTTTTCAATTATATTACAAGAGAGGTTGAAAACAGAAGTATGATTTTTTATTGCTTCATGGGGATTAAACATTTGCCCAATTAACGTATCGCCAAATATTGTGGGTTGAATGAAAAGATTCTTGTTTATCTTCCTTGCTTCACCAGACATTGCATTACACAAGAAATCGGCGCCTAGGAGAATTTGAATCGGTGTTTTGGATTCCTCGTACGAATCGGAGATAAAACAGCCAGCTGGGAGAATGTTTTCTAAATGTCTGGGATTAATGTTCGAATAGATATTAGCGGCGGTTATTTCGTCTGATGCCAAAGCTTCTATTTTGATGGATTTATAGGGAGGATATAAACTAGTTAATTTTAGAGTCACTACATCACAAATTTTTTCCATAGGTTCTTGTTTTGAGAAGGTATATATCAAAAGTTTCTCTTTTCGTATCGTTTTCAAATTTAAAGATTGCTTTAAATCATTGCGAATGAAAGTTTTCATAGATCCTGAATCAAACAATATTCTAGCAATTAACTTTCGAGAATCATTACCTTGAACTTCGACTTTAGCTGTTTGTAGCAACGTTACATAATTGCCGGGTTTATTTTCAGGATTCAAAACAGAAGTCATGATTACCTGCTTTTCGTCGGGTTCTACTTTAGATTCGCAATTAGAGGAATTTTTATTTTTGTTTTTCGGGCAAAATAAAGCATTATGTTGCGAACTCTGACAAGTTTCGCAAGGAGTAATTTTAACTTTACATTGAGACATCAAATGTTTATACATCATACAACGATAACAAAAACCTTCTTTCTTTAATTTGTAACGTTTTTGCTCATTTGTTAAAGATTTACATTTTAATGCAGAGTGCGAATCACTAGAGCAAAAGATACACACATTTTTGACAACTGTGTTTAAAGCAGCAGATGAAGGAGTATTATTTTTAAATTTATTAGACTGTTCATGAGAATAGGAATTTCGGGAATATTGCTTAGAATATTCTGGAAATTTATGGGCACGACCGGCGACAATATTCGCAGATTCTCGAGATTCAATCTCAAATTTTATGAACTTCATTAGTTCTTTTACATCACCAGTTTTATCAGGATCTCTTTTGCGATGATATTCTATAACTAAATCTTGGGGCAATTGCTTCAATAAAATTGGAATCAATAAATGTCCGTAATTTTCTGAATCAATTTCCATTGCATTTAAATTTCTAATACTTATTTCGCTTTCGTCATGTAACCTTCTTAAGCCTCTGATATTAAAGGATGATTTGACTGGTTCAATTTCTAATAGCCTATTTATAAAATGACTAATCAAACGGTCCTTTT
>JAPMOQ010020864.1:201067-223715 GCA_026543055.1 Argiope trifasciata
GCGGTAGGCTCCGCCCACATATCAAGTGATTAAATTCGTTTCCAACAGGCAATCTATGACGTAACTAATGAACTATAGCTTTATTAATGAGCTTTGTATCCTAGGAAATAAAAAAACCCTATTCATTATCATTATTTCTTGGAATACCAATATTCACATACTAAAAAAACACTGATGCAATTAATGTTAATGGTACATTTATATAAATTATTTATGAAAATCAAATGACAAATCCTCCTGTTCAAACCGCTATTTATACTTCGTCAATCAAGCAAACTCTCTAAAATTACTCTTCAATATTCCTTCCTTGGGAAAGCACCAAGAGTTCTACAATTTTAAACATTGTACAGATTTTGGCAGTTTCCGTTTGATGTTCATTAGTTACGTCATAGACTGCCTTCTCCATTTAGTCCAAGGGAAATCTCAAAGCAAAACTTTCAAAGAAATCACCGAACATATTAATTTCGCAAGTAATGTGGACCATTTAGAAAACAAAATTATCTAAGAATTAACGAATTAGAATATTCTAAATTCAATGTGCAACATTCTTTAGTTGTGGGCGCTCTGGTGACCCGATGGTAAGGTCTCGTCTTCAGAAACAGAGGGTTTCAGATTCCAGACTCAATTCCACTTCTTGTATACAGCCGACCACCTCGTCACCACAGAACGTAGCAGTATCGACAGAATTTGTTGTGATTGACTGTTGAATAAGTATTGTCCAACCTAAACTGACCGAACAGTCAAAGTAACATTCCTTTCAGAGTAGTAAATAACAGTCTTTCTCCCCACCTGCACACTCTCAAACAGTTGGAATGCAACTATCAATCTTTAAGATCATATCCTTCTGGGTTTTGAGATTATCTGGTACCATCAGTACTGTACTTAAATCATTATTGACAATCAGACTCAATTCCACTGAGGAATTGTCCTGTAATCGAGTCTGATGTATGTTACATCTGTCGGGGTTAAACATTCTCCCACTGGTGTGATGTGGAAGTATGAAGAGAGGAATGCCAGTTATCATCATTTAACAACAGTTCAAAATTAGGAGGCAATCGCCAAATAGTCCTACTATTGCTTTAAAAACAGAACGTTAATATGGTCAAACTAAACAAATTAAAATTGTGATGGTAAGATGTAATTCTTTAAAGTTGGTTAATAAGACTAAATTTGCTTATTCAATATGTGAATAAACAACAGGTAGTCAAGAATGGCTACCTGTTGTCGCTATATATTGTAATTCGCTAAATCTTTTTATCATGGGAAACTTTCCAATTTTAGAGTGACTTGTCCTCTCAATTAACTTATTATCTCTCCATGAGGAGAAGGTAGCGCTACCTTCTAGCACGGCAGCTAAATATAACCATTAGAGACGACCTTAATTGATGAAAATATTTAATTAACTGTTGCTCACACACAAAAATTTTAATTAAAAATTTCCTTCTGCTTCCTATTATTCATGAGGGAAAAAACTCCGCTGAGTAATTTGCAAATTATTTATGCGAACTCTTTATATAGAAAAATGATGAAAAAAATGAGGGGAAATTCTAAACAAATAATATTGAAGAAAATTCAATTTAATTCCTACATAGAGCAACAAGTATAAAAAATGTCAGTTAATTTTATGAAATTTTTATTAAAAAAATTAATAAATATCAAAAAATGATTGATTTTAGCAAAAATTGAATTCTTATTCTTCACCTTCATGTGAAAAATACTGAAAAACCTCGCACTTTATCAATGGAGCTATTGCCTATTGATTTCGATTTTCATAACAAATTCCTAAAACTCCATTTAAGGCATTAAAAATGAATTAAATTTAATTAATGAATTAATATTGAAAAACTGTATAAGAATCGAGTGTCATCCACTATGAGTTTTAACAAATGTATTTGAACTCGAGTGGATGAATAAAAAGAATTTTATTAACGATTGAAAATATGAACAAGATATATACATATAGAAAGAGAGAAAGAGAGCTAATAGTAGGAATTGAAAAAAGGCCATATTCTTCTCAATTAAATCTATCAACAAAATTTATTTAATTAATTAATACGTATTGCAATCTCAGTTATTATATTTATAATAGTTACAGTTTCAAGCAGTTAAGGAACGAACATCCATAAAAGCAAGCCCTCATTCAATTTTCTTCATGCTTATAAATATCGAATTCTGCCATTGAATTTATTAAAAATTGTACTCACAGTACTACGGGCATATCGACACTGCTTCGTTCAGTGATGAATGGGTGCGCATAAATATCAAGATATTTGCCTTTTTTCCCTTAAGGGCAATGGGACCATCATTTAGATACATTTTTTTCTTATACTAAGATGATAAATGTACTTAATAATAAACAATATAGATTTACCTTATTCTGCAACAGTACAAATTACAATAATACTGGGATCAGAATACTTTAATGTGTCTTCTTGAACAAGTATCAAGAAAAGTATGAATACATTGTTTACGAAACAGTGTAGTTTTAAACAGAAAAGATTTATTTAACTGCATCATTGTTAAATGGAGAATGTTTGAGCTTAAATTAGTCTTTGATTTTGAGTGCTTTCAAAAATTAATTTTTACTCAATGTAAATGTTTTCCTATATAACAAAAATGGATATTCTGGGATATAGTACTGTCTGCACGTTCTGATGGTGCTGTTTTCAAATCTTTTGGATGAATGATTTGGCGGAGTGTATTTAATTTTTGTTATTCCTTCTGATGAACAAAAGTTATAGATAGAGCAATTAAACAAATGTCATATTGGATGCCAAACGTCAGCAAATATATTGGCTGCCAAACATCAATTAATGATAAAATGCAAAACAAAATGCTGACGAACACTGACGCTGAAACTTCGACTGCTGAAACTATGTAGCAGCTCAAAAAGATAGATAATGATAATAGATGTAGCTAGTACCATAGACAAAGCTGCAAACTCACTTCAGCCAGAAACACATGTTCCATCAGTAGCTAATGAACCATCTACAAACACATTTTGCAAATATTAAAGATTCGTTGATCCTTGAATCATCTTGAAACAACAGAAATAGACAGAATTTATGTTGTTTATGATAAGTCAGGAAATCAACCATTCTTCAACTTCAATTAATTTCTGCTGTGAAACTCTCAATGACTTTTCTGCAAGAGTGACTTGTAAAAAATAACTTATGATTATTTCAAATATTCTGATTACTTTTGGTTCAAAAACCTAAAAAAATATTTAACAAAATACAGCTGCAAAATCACTAGCAGATTTCAAACATTGAATTGCAAACTTTTATCTCCTCAATTTTGAACTGATAATCGTATCTTATTTCAAATCTTCTGCTTATTCTGATCTTACTGCAAAATATACATTTCATCTTATAGTAAATGCAATATAAAAACTATGTTGGACTTGCAGTAATGCCTTATAATAAACAATCTGGTCATTGCTCTCAATCCTCTGCTCATTTTGGTTCAAAAACAAAATATTTTTTTTTCTAATTAAATGTAACTGTGAACATGCCTACTAATTTTCTGTAATACTGATTTGCGAAAAGTTTCTTCCTTTCATTAAAAATGTTCTACAGTTACAGACCCGAAATAATTTGGAGTATAGGCGAAATGCATCTATAAAAATGTCAGCGTCCTTAATGGGGTACTTTTCCGTTATAAGAGCTCAAGATATCGCCAATGTGAGCCAAACGCGAGTCAAGTCTCCAAGCGAAGTGTGACAAAGTAAATGTCGCCAATGTGAAAAAAACGCAAACGAAGTCGCCAAAGAAAGATAATTGTTTATGCGATTTAATTATTTTTAATTATGTTTTTAGTTAATAATTTTATTTGTATTTTTTTTTTATTCCTTGTATACTTATTCATATGCACAAATGAATACTGAACACAGATGGCGCAATATGCTCCAACCCATAAGTATGTTTGGAATGTGAGGGAAGCGCTCTTGAGGGGTTTTTTTTTTTTTTTTTTTTTTTTTGTAAACAGCGACATCCGGTGTTGATGTGAAACTGGTGCAGGCAGGCACGCGCTTGCTCTCCGTAAGGGACAAAAAGTATTATTTTGTTCGTTCGTTGTTAGATGCACTTTCTACTTTTCAATACTAGCCCCCTTTGGCGACCAGTTGGTTCGCCAAGAATAATGCAATCTTAAATTTTCAATTAAATACTGATGTGCCTTGCTCTCTTTATAATTTATCTGCCAGATATACTTAAACTTTGAAAGTCAAGTAACTCATATTATTATAGATGCCTTACGAGTATTTGTATAACTCTCTGACTCGCAATAAGTTGTCATGAAATCATATAGAAAATATCACATTTTATATTTGTTCCATAACATTACGTTTCTTTTTAAACACGTGCTGAACATCACACTTTTCTCGGTTTAATTTACAATAATGGTTAATTTAATTATTTAGTTTCAGTTTTTGTCAAAATAACGGCAATCACTGGTACATTCATAACGTGCTCTTGCAGGTTAAAATCTACTTAATTGTTAAATTAATTGTTGGAAAATTTGATTATATTTTTATAAAAATTCATGAAAAATAGAAACTGAATTTATAGCTTTAAACAATGATATGAGTAAAAGAATCATTTTTAAAAGGATTAAAAAAAGAGTTTTGTTCTGTTTTATTAATATTTTTGAAAATTACCGTAGAAAAATTCCGAATGTTAGAGTGATTTTATTTAAAGTTTATACATATATATATATATAGTGTGTGATGTGTCTCTAGATCATATGGTCTGGTGTGTAGAGCCATTAATACACACATTCATTCATATACGCAAACACATATTCATTTGATATCAACCTTGAAGTAATTCCAGATATTGATTGGCCTGAAATGGTATATTTTTTTAAGATGGTGGATGAAAAAATCTAAAAGATGAATAATAATATTAATATTCCTTTTTATATAAATCAGTCAATTTTAATGATTGCTTAGAAGTCAGATTGATGTCACAACTTTGCTTGAAATATTAGTAAAAATATTTTGTAAAATATAAACAGAGCTAACAGTTAAATAAAACACAGCAAAGTATGAAAGAATGTAACAGTTATTCATCAATGCATTTTTTGTTTCAAATTACATAAAACGTAATTATTATTATTATTATTGTAATTATTTAGATTAAGTTTACAGTAGATAACAATATGCACGCCAATTACTAATGATTTACAAATTAGCCTTTTGGCACGAATTTTAATGCGTATCCTGTATAAATTCAAACATTTTTATCATAAACAAAATGCTGATTTACTAAATTAATGATACAGATATTGCAAACGATCATAGAAACCTTTGTCTTGTATTTATTTTTTAGAAAACATAACATTTAATATTTAATTTCATCCAATCACGTGTTGAAAGTTATATTTTTTCTTCGATTTAATTTGCATTCATATTTGATTTATTTTTTGATTTGAGCTTCTGTCG
This sequence comes from Argiope trifasciata, assembly GCA_026543055.1. NCBI lineage: Eukaryota > Metazoa > Arthropoda > Arachnida > Araneae > Araneidae > Argiope > Argiope trifasciata. Next base: position 206,511 of record JAPMOQ010020864.1, read on the forward strand.
GTATGATGGTAACAATTTAATAAAAGCTATTTTTTCCCCTTTGCTCGTTTATTATTTATCGTTTGCTTTAAAATTTTATTGTTTTATCGGAAATATATTATTTAAAAATGTTTAAAAAATTTCTTTAAATATTCGTCAAAAATAGAAATTTAAAACAAATGTTAAAATATTGATACCATTAGAAAGCTAATTTTTTAATCTTTAACTTGATGTAAAAATCAACATTGTGCAATAATATTTTTGGAATTTATAGCAGAAAAACGTCGAAATTTTGGTTAATTTTTACTCCGAGGTGCACATTTCCGACCTCCAAGGTATACATGTACCAAATTTGGTAGCTGTAGGTCCAATGGTCTGGCCTATAGAGCACCAACACACACACACACATTGAGCTTTATTATAAGTATAGATAGATGTATTTTCTTGCATATCTGTGATTGTCATCCATGTATGTATGTATATATATTTGTGTGTGTGTGAAAATAAACAATAATTTTTTTTCTTTGGAATAAATACACTCACCCTGCTACAGAAATGAACATGAAATTTGATGTAGTTTTCTATTCTTGGCGACTTTTTGGTGATTTTTTGCTTTTTCCGTCTAACGATTATTTGGCGATTTTTTTCTTAATGCCGAATAATAGCTTATCTTAAGTGTATGATTATCTTTTGAAATGCTCTTTGCTTTACAAACCACCAGAATGCAGCAAAAAGTACCTAAGAACCAAAAGAAGTCAAGTTATGGGCTGTTTAATTGTATATATTGTGCATAGTTTTGTATATATTTTGTGTTGTTACATATTAAATTGCGGCCTTTTTTTATTACTTGTAAATATTAGAGTTAATTTTTCCCTATGAACGACATTTTTGACCCCAATTTGACTTTGAGTCACATGAGGTCACCCTATTTTTTGACTTTACTCATTCCCTTAAGAGTTGAATTTTCTGGGACGTTTCCACAGACTTTACTGAAGACTTAAATCACTGGCCTGCACGAATTGAAACATCTTTGATTCTTGATTTCTTCTTTTAATCTCTTTCAATAGGTGCAATTTCCAACCTTGTTTTGATCCATCAACTCTCGAAATGTACTTGATGAAATTTTCTCTCATTGTGTTCATTTTCTTAATTAAATAAGATATTTTGGTGCTTTTCCATTAAACAGGCGCAAAATGTCGCCAATGTGAGCCAAACGTGCGCAAAGTCGCGAAGCGAATGACAAAAAAAAAAAAATGTCGCAAACGTGAATAAAGTCACCAAGGAAAAAAATGCACTTGAAATTTTACTCAATTTTGCATTTTTAGCGACTTTATCCCATTTTTTCATTTTTTCCGACTTACAATTATTTGGCGACATTTTTTGGCAATTTTTTCGTTGCTCCCCATATAACGGAAAATGATAATGATATTTTATAGTTAATTAAATTATGGCATAAATAAAACTTATGCTGTTCTTCAAACTATGAACATTAGTACGATTATTTTGCAAATAAGATTTATAATTAAAATAAACCATATTACCTTCAGTTGCAGCCATATTTGTTTTATCTTCAATTGAAGATCATGAAATTCAAAAATGTTTGTTCTTAATTAAAGGATTTAAAGAATTCCTGTTTAAACTTTCGAATTACTGTTCTACTAATCAAATATTTTCTGTAACTTGATTAAATAAATACAGTAATTCAGAACAAATATTGATTTTCTAAAGCACGCATTTATTTGAGTTTACCTAACTGGCTATCAATACATTTAACTATTTTACTAAACTAATTTCGTGAAAAGTTTCAATTAATTATTTTCTTGAGAATAGCATTAATATAAAGCATCGCCTTTTTTATAAGATGAAAGTATAATAAAATAAGTATCTTAATTCTGAAGAGTAAATATATAAAAATAAAAGTTTCAATTATTTTTCGATGCTGTTAAAGTCTGATCTATTTTCTGTTGGACTAATTGAAAGAATTTTTTAAAAACAAATATAATAATATTTATCAAATAAAATTTTATTTAATGAGCTTTTCAATATATCATTAAAGCAAAACTCAGCAAAATATTTTATATTTAAACCTACCTTAATGTTTCCTACCCAACTAGGTGATGCCACAAGTACGTAAATGCATTAAATCGATCAGATCTTAAGGTAACCGACTACGTTCGAAAGAAAAATTTTGAAAAATTGGATTTTTTTAAACTATGGATTTTAGATGTATTGTCAATTGTAATTCAAAATAATATAAATACAACAAAATTGTTTGAAAATACAATGTATTTTGAGAAATTGAAAAAATTGTTGTAAATTCTAATGAAATTTAACCAAAATGGTTAACACTCTACACAAAATGGTAATGCAGCAATCCTATTTTCCTTTGTACAAGAATTATAGAATATAATGACGAATGAAATGTATGATAATATAAGAAAAATTTGAGATGCAAAGAAGTTATAATTAAAAAAATACGTATGTATGCATTTCTCCCATAAATTCACAAAAAATGTTCTAAAAACACCTATCAATGAAAAAGTCGGATACCATAATTAATACAAATGTTAAAGTATTGTGCTCTAACTGCTAATGCAGAAATGTGAAATATTTGATTTTTTTCATTAATAAGGATGTCAAAGAAGAATCAATAACAATAATCTATAAATTCATGTAGCCGGCGTTCTGGCCTACTGGTAGAGCGTCTTCTCCGTGATTTTTGCGTCCAGGGTTCGAGTCCCTGTTCGAGCAGGGCTGTTCTTTACCCTGTCTTTTATCTCTGAGGTGTGTGAAAGAGATCCCCCCCTCCTCCTGTAAAAAGGAGCTTTGAATGCATATGTGAGAGTGTCATCTTCATATGAACTAAAGTCAGATCTCTGCCCACGGGTGCTCGGTGATCCTTATCCTTAGCTATTACACAAATGAATTAGAGTTCAATACAAGAGGGATAACAACAACAATAACATAACTCAATAATACTAAATGGAAAACTTTCAAAATGATTGCAATAAAGTAAGTCATATTACTGATTTTCCGACCCGCTGAAGATAAATGCTAAATAACTTGGTCTCTGCTAAGGGTAATCACTTTGGCGTGTTCTAAGGGCCATCACAGCCCACGGTATAACTCTTCCCTAAAGAAGTATGTTCCGTCATCGATGGGAGGATCCAGACCCTCTCCTTTCCGTGTACCCTCCTGCTTGATGAGAAACTACTACCACTTCATAAGCTCCTCATTTCGAGGTTTTCTTCCGGGGGATATTATTTCAATTAAGTATGAGGGTACTTTTCCATTACACTGGCTCAACGAAAAAATCGCCAAATAATCGTTAGTGAAAATTAGTCAAAATTGCGTCAAATTTCATTTAGTTACATTTGGCAACTTTCGTCATATTTTGTTCGCAACGGCGAAATTTGTTGTAATTCGCTTTTCTTGGCAACTTCACTAGTGTTTAGCTCACATTGGCGACATCTTGCACTCATATAACGGGAAAACTACCTATAAAAGTAAACTGGTAAACCCCAAAATCATTGTTGTTTATATGGATACTTCGCATATTTACCAACAGATACCCGTATAATGGAAAAAAGTAAAAGTAAACTGGTAAAACCCCAAATCATCGTCGTTTATATGGATACTTCGCATATTTACCAATAGATATCAGTATAAAGGAAAAGTACAAATAAAAGTAAACCCAAAAATCATTGTTGTTTATACGGATACTTCGCATATTTACCAATAGATACTCGTATAACGGGAAAGTACCAGTAAAAGTCAACTGGTAAAAACCCAAATCATTGTCGTATTTCGCATATTTACCAATAGATACCGTATAACGGAAAAGTACCAGTAAAAGTAAACTGGTAAAACCCAAAAACATTATTCTTTATATGGATACTTCACATATATACCAATAGATGTAGCTGATAAAAATACATGCAATCACCTCATACCTTAATCCCACTCAAATAGAATTTATTCACAGCCATAGATTATTCAAAAATCACAGGTGAAGAGAAATAAAACCCCTTCTCTGACGGCAACATAAACAAGCTGGGGTTGAAGAAGAATCACCTCGAAAGAATCTCCTGCGCTGTCAATTCCGCGGGCAAGGCAATCCTATCACGAGGTGCAGTCCGTGTAATCGAGTTGCAACCGGATGATTGATGAAGACCATTAAGAAAACGATCTTATTGCGGGATGATGCTTTGCTTGGCACGTCCACCCCCCTTCCTTCGAATGTTTTTTCGCCTGGAGAGAGGGTAAAAATATATGCGAAGCGACAAAAAAAGCATCTGCTATTTTCTTCATTAAATGTTGGTGAGTGAGTCGGCTGTTTGGGATCTTGCTGAACCCTGACTTGTTCCTGTCAAACATTGGATCAAAATAATTAGGATTGGGTGATAAGGATGATTTTTAATGTTATTTAAAAGTAAACATTACATGCTATTTTTGAGATAAAGATGGGTTGTTTTTACTTCTAAAAATGCGTGTACAGAAATCGTTAACTTATTTTTCGATTATTTTTTCCTAGCTTCATGCATTCTAATTTTGATCCAACACAATTCTAATTTCTAAAAGAGTCGCATTGCAAAAGATAAAAGTAGTTTTTCGTTGTTATCTTAGAAAGACTTAGTTTCTTGTGTTGCATCCTAGATAGAAAAGAAAAATGAAGCTCTGATATAATAATTGTATATTTAGATGTCTCTCTACTTAATATAAAGAATAGTTACTTTCGAAAATAGAAATTTTTATATAGAGATATTTTCAAAAATAGAGATTTTTTAGAGAGATAGTGGTAAATAAACTGTAAAACTTTAATGATTTTGTAAATTCTAATTCTAAAAAAGAAAGAAATTCTTAAAACGATAACTTACTGAACAAAACAGATAGCAAGAAAACAAAAATTCGAAAATAAATCAAAATTTTAGAAATTTTCCCATTTGCTTGGTGTCCAAATCTTATGAAACGTGGGCAAATATCTCCTCACTGGTTTTAAAATAATTGTTTTCTTAGGTGCAATTTGTATAAACTATCCATTTACAAGGACCAGCTGTTCGCTGACCAAATTAATAGATTAACACGTTCATTGTCACTACCCTCGTCTGATATCAGGACCATCTATCTAATTATGTGGCCCCTTCTTTGCTATCTTTTACCTGTAGTAGAGAAGGTGTCATCTAATAATTAGATGGTCCTAGAAAAGAACGCAATCTCGTAGATAGCAGTCAACGTGTTATTCAAAATAAATGAAATCGGAAATATTAATTGGAGTGATATAAAAATTCATTTTAATAAACTATGTTGAAGTAATTATTCTAACTTAAATAAAATAAATACATTCAATGTTTCTGCAAGTCCATAATAGTGATAGATGTCTATGACTTTTACTAAAACAATATCCGACGAACAAGCCAGATGATCATTTGCATAATTAACGAACAGAAAACAAACAATCCAGGGGATTCTTTACATCATTATATACCATACACACTAGCCATACACTATTATGCTTCGGTATATTCAAGAGAAAAACTAGACTTATTATGTATTCTAGACAATCATTTACATCATTAACTAACAGACAGATAGAGCCAGAAAATACTTTTCATCACTGATAGACACTCCAGACAATCCTTTGCATCATTAAACAACAGGCATACATGCCAGAGATTGTTGTACATTACTAACTAACAGAGAGGTATGCCGAATAATACGTTACATCACTTGCAGACACGAAAATAATCTTCCAATTACATTAAAAATGATTTTCCTTTCCAACTTAGTTATACAATTTATATTAGTTTACTAAAAAAATGCCATTTTACCAGCTTAGTTATGTAATTTATAGCATAAAAAATGAAATTATGAAAATTTTATTACCTCAAGTGTTTTTAAGAAATAAAATTGACTAGATGTAATTGGCTAGATAATCATTTACTAACAGACAGATAGGACCGGGCATACTTTACGTCACTGATAGGCACTCCAGACAATCCTTTACATTATTACACAACAGACATACATGAAAAACAGTTATACATGACTAACTAACAGACAGACACGCCGAACAATACATCACTTACAGACACGAAAATAATCCAATTATATTAAAAATAATTTCCCTTTACCAGCTTAGTTATGCAATTTATATAATTTTACTAAAATATGACATTTTACCAGCTTACTTATGTAGTTTATAACATAAAAAACTTCATTATGAGACTTTTACTGCCTCTGGTGGTTTTAAGAGATAAAATAGACTTGATATAACGTGCCAGATAGACATTTACACCATTAACTAACAGACAGATAGGACCGAGTAATTTACATCAATGACAGGCACGCCTGACAACAGACACACAGGCCAGACAATAATTTACACCACTTACAGTCTAGCCAGACAATCCTCCAGTTTTATTAAAACTATTTCCCTTTACCAGCTTAGTTATGCAGTTTATAAAATAAGAAAAATTAAATTATGAAAGTCTTGTTTTTCCTCAGATATTTCAAAGAGATAAGATAAACCTTATATAACAGTTTCTGAAAGAATGCTTAAGACTTTAGAACAACGAGAGACCTTTTTTTCTTTTTAACTGTAAGTCACTGCTGTGAATCATCCTCCAGCATATTCCAAGTATGAAAGGACTCACTCATAAAATGGCAAAAAATGGCGGAGGAAAGTTAAGAAGACTTTCGAAAATTCTCAGGAGCATCGTTTTGAAAATGGCTTCATTGTCACATAAGAGAATATCTCGGAGCGCTTTTAGAGGACATATTTCAGACAAAGTTTTATAACTTTATGAGCTAACTTTTCTTCAGGTGCTTTGTTCCAACATATTAAAGCCTTATTCTGCTAAAACTGTCTGTACAGACTATGCAATATAGTGTTTTGGCCTTGTTGAGATATTATTATATGTCCTTATTTGCATATATAAACAAACAAAAAATGATATTCAGGAGCAGTAATTTAATCTTCCTTCTAGAATATTTTTTTCAAAAAGATCTTGAACATTTTATTAATTATAGTAAGCTGAATGCAGACAGAAGCTGATTTTCTTAAAATTTCTTACAAAGTAGTTATTCAGTACATAAAGACATTTTTGCCATCACTCACATTAAACTCGAAATGCTGGTTGCAAGCCTGTTTTTATCACTTCCTGCAGTGCTTTCGTCACTGCACTTTTTTGGAACTTGAGAACTGTTGCTCTTTATAGAAATAATACCTTCTAAATAAAATGTAAGAAGCACCGAGATCAAAGAAATAATCTAGTGGTGAAAATGCCGGAATAGTATGTTTGAAACGCTCCAGTGACTGGATAATGAAAAGAATATAAACCTTGTTTTAGATTTCATGACTTAACCTTCTGCTGCGTTGGAAAGCTCTGAATGTCTATAGACATGACTTGCGCATTCACACTAAGTATGTCAATTATGAAATAATTTTGTCATAAAATGATTTTTATTACTTTTTTTCAATAATCGCATTGATTTATTTACTTAAACTAACGTACATTTTTTTTCGAATGAAAAAAAAGAAAAAATTTTGAAAATGAAATCTACGATATCAAATTTTAAGTCATGCGAGAACATTATTATTTATGCCATTATTTGTCTAAATTGATTTAAGTAATTAACCAGTTTGAAACATTCATGAGACTTCTATCGGTCTCTCTCTCTCTGTCACACACACACATAAACACACATATATAATATAATTTTTAAACTTTCATTTATAATTTTCTATCTAGCAAACAAATTTTTGGAGCTTAACCGATTTTAAAATGAAAAAAAAAGCATCATTTTTTCGAAATATCGGCGCATAAGTCATTTGTTAATTTAGTGATTGTTTCAAACCGGTTTAAACTGATTAATGACTTAAATAAATCATGCGAAGGAGTCATTTAGAAATCAAGTTGTAACTTTAGTTGGCTATAAATCGCACAATGTGACAACCTTCTGCATTATCTTATAATAACCCTAAAACTGAAAAATAGATACCCCAACAAATCACCAATTTGTTGCCAACGCATTTTGAAGCTACAAAAATCACAAAATAAAAACACATCATGATCACATATGATAAAAATTAATTTATTACTTTAATTTGCTATTTGTGAATGCTATTGTAAAGAGCATGATAGAACCCATAATAATTTTTTATTTGTTCCTTTGATTCGACTTGGCCTCAAAATATTTTTAGCAGCTTAAAAGTTACGAATACATTTGAGTTTTTACTAAAATTTTTATTCACACAGCAAATTGTCACTACTTATTAATCCTGACAAATAACTTGGTCATTTTGCAAAATGTTGTATTTTTTCCATGACGGGTATACGTCAAAAACAATTAACTGGTTAAAATAAAATTCTATTTAAAAGAGAATTTCAATTACGCGAAGTGTAAATTGCTTGTCCTCTTACACTGAATTACTTCTAAAAATTCAAAATTAAGAATGTAACATAGTCCCCGTAGAGTTTGGAATTTCCATTTACACTTAATTAACCAAAGCATCTAAAACTTTTCGACAGAATCTAATTTGGAAACTGCCACTGTGATTTAAAATCTGTCCCTCTTTTTCAGTGACATTTTAACCACGTTCTCTCTTCTTCAAACGAAACTTCTTCATTCGGTACAAAATTGTATGGTCGTAGACTCTACTGAAATGTTACTATTTTAATACCCATTATGCCTAAACGACAATTTATGTACACAGTTTCTGGCAAGGCAGTGGCAACACAGCTGGCTTCTAGAACTTCTGGAATTATTCTACAAATGTTTCAAATGAACAGCTTTACTCATTTCCATTGCCATTCAGCGTGACTTAAATTTTCACAATTTCAGAATAAATTATGTATAAAGGGAGAAAGATGTCCTAAATGCATGAGCTGATATCCAACCGTGTTTGGTGGTCTGGTTTGAAAACCTGTCAGGCAATAATGAAACAATTCCTCCTTTCAAATCTCATCTTTTTGCACACTCAGCGTAGGAATGGATTCATATTTCACGTTTCACTTCTTGCTCTTCTGGCGGTATGCATGTGTGGGTATGAGTTATGGACTGACAGCGGTTCGTGTGTGTGTAGAGAATTATAGGGATGCAGCCTTCATTTATCAGTCACGGTCATAAATATGTCGGATAAAAGGCTACGGTGGTCGGTAACGGCTTTTTCACAGAAGGATGAAAAACGAGATCAGGAATGAAAAGATTTTTCTTCGGTAAAGAGTTCTTCAAGGGATGTGGAATCCTTCAGTACAAGAAGGATGGGATGTAGTTTTATTGCATTTTTTAAATCATGATTTTTTTAAAAAATCATTCGTCGGTCTTCGTTTATCGTGGTTTTTGACTAAATGAAGCGAACTTCACAATTGAGTTATATTGTATTTCAAAGGTTTGGTGAAAGGATTGCACCAAAAGATATGATTATTTTGTTAACGATGTGGTAATATTTTTACTTAATCCTATATGTAGAACACAAAAAGAAAAATATTGAAATAATCGTGAAAAAAAATTCGAACATATGACTTTTTCGAATTTCGTATTTCAGTACTTCCAGAATTCAACCTTTTTTTCAATTCCTACAGTTAGTTCACTCTCCCCCTATATATATATATATATATATACAAATTTTATTCATTAAAAAATACTTTTTGTTCATCCATTCAAATTCAAATACATTTTTTATATTGCAATAGATAATACTTGAGGTTTATACAGATTTTTTAATATTAATTAATTAAATTTTAAAGTAACTTCTATTTGCTTGCCAAAGTTAAAAAATACGTCGCTAAGTCACAAAATTGTCGCCAAGCTCTGAGATTACAGAGACGTCACCCTATTATAAATAATATAAGACAATAAAGTAGAATTTATTATGCCTATTTATAATAAATCCTACTTAAATATGCCTAATCTACGAATATGATAACTTAAAACCCCTTTGAGCTAGATGAATGAAATTCGAATATACACTTTGCATCAAATTTGTAGATTTATATAATATTTCGAACAAAATCCATTCCTAATAAGTCTGTATGTATTAGGCCATGAGAGCACAAGGATCATAAAATATAAAGAGTTACATATACAAGATAAGATCTTTAACATCTGAGATTATTCATCATCCGATTCTTATTTATCATTCAAAGGGATTCATCATCTGATTCTGGTTTATCATCCAAAGGGATTCATCATTTGATTTTGGTTTATCATCAAAAGTGATTCAGGTTCAAATACTGATTTATCGTCTAAAGTGATTCATCTAACTGATTCATCATCTATTCGCAACTAATTTGGTGTTAAATCCATGTGAGGGTTGATAGTCTGTCATTCTGAGCTTTCGTATACAAGTAAACATGATAACAGAAAAAAAAATGATTTCAATAAATGAGATTTGATTTGTGATCATATAGTTATAATTATTCTTCTGTGTCAACTTTTGCTTTCAATTCGTAAAGGAAAAGACTCTAAAAATACTTATTTGTTTTTCAGTATTATGTATCATTCATTAATTGCCAAAGATCTCAAGTTTGATTCAATAAAAAAATTATATTCACGCCAAATATCTCATGTTTGATTTAATAAAAAAATATATACTCACGCCAAATATATCTCGTTATATAAAGCAAAAAAGGTAGATTTCCACCAAAAATGTGCTTACCTTAAATGCCACCAACGGCATGCAATTAATGTACAAGTTCCGATTTACTTGCTTCAGAACAAAGCGCACACTTTTGTATGAGAAAATTTAAATCTGTGTATTGAAGCATTAAAGGCTTTGCCCAATATCTGCAATTATATCCGAGGGCATAAAATTTTTCTTAGTAAGTATGCGTGAAAGTTTCGTGGATATATCTCCAACTGAATTTAATTAGCATCCATAATGCTAATTTAGTACTCATAATGCTAATTTCTCCATATTTGTTTTAATGTTTGCTATCAGTTCACACTCTCCCTATATATGCTCAAGACCTCCCATATTCTGATATTAAAAAGTCCCTTTTTTATCGAACTTTAAAAACATGGCAAGAATCTTGGGATCAGCAAATCCAGAACAAACTGCATTCCATAAAACCCACCATCGAGTTGTGGCCTGTTCTTCCTATGCGAGAGGTTGATGTTAAATTGACTCGCCTCCGTATAGGTCATACTCGTTTCACTCATCGCCACCTAATTTTTGGCGATAGAGCGCCACTTTGTTCCACCTGTCATGTGAATTTTAGTGTGAGGCACATCTTTGTTGAATGTCCTTCCTTTGATAATCATCGTCATTTTCATTTTGGGTCAAATTCTCTTAACCTAAAAGACTTGATTGGTGAATAACACCATCCAAATGTTTTTAAATTTTTAAAATCAATTGGGATGTTGATGTGTATTTAACTTTTTTCTTCTTTTGTGATTAACATTTGCTTATCATGTGTGTTTTGAGTTTAAAACCAGTACCATTTTTTATTTAAATGTTTTCTATATTATTCTTTTAATTCAACAAAAGTCTGGCGCAGCTTAGCCAAGAGTGGCTCTTGTGCCAATAAATAAAAAAAAACCAGCCAAACCAACCCTATATATGTTTACATATCTTGTTCACATTTTCAATCGTTAATAAAACACTTTTTATTAATCCATTCCAGCTCAAATGTATTTTTAAAAATTTGAAGTTGACAATCGGTGTTAATAGAGCTTTTTTTCAAATATTGATTCATTCATTAAATTTAATTCATTTTTAATGCTTTAAATAGAGTTTTAGCAGTTTGTAAGGAACATTGAAAGCGAAAGGCAGTAGCTCAATCGATGAAATGTAAGGTTTTCACTTTTTTTTCACGTGAAAATGAAGAATGTGAGTTCAATTTTTGAGATGAGAAATTATAGACCCCTATCAGTTCAAATATTAGAAACGAAAAAAAAAATGAATAAACAATAACAAACAAAAGTTAGTCCAACACCATTATAGAGAAAGAAAAATTATAAATTACGAAGAAATTCGCTTTCTAATTTCCTACCTAATATTGCGATTCTGTCTTATGTATATATACATATTTATATTAACTGTAATTATTCAAAAAAAATAACTGATATAAAAATTTTCTTTGTTGACCTAAGTAGGATGTGACTAAAAAGTTTTTAAATTACTTGTTTATCTTATGTAATGAGAATCTAAACCTCAGTTGATAAAGGTCAAATGTTTTACTTGAAATTATATCAAGTAAAAATTTAAAGCCAGTGTTTAATTTCTTTCAAAACAAACTCTCAGATATAACTTTCGGTTTCAAAAGCACTCTCGGATAATTATTGGGAAATTCACACTTCATTTAGTTTTAAATATAAACTAGTGCTTATCTAATTCATCGCCATACAAAATGAATTCTACTCATTTCAACTCCTTTCAACTGCTTGTCCATGACACAGATAATGCAGAAAGCGCAAGTGGCGTGCCAACACAAATAATATTCCACTCGAGATTGGAGATAATGACGCCGGCACGATGCGGTCACTAATGACTCATTAGAGTCATTTACAACGGAAATCGGCTATTGGCATCTTCCATCGATTAATGGATACAGATGAATCGTAATCGGCGGCTTTGGACCCTAATTCACCGATAATTACTCTCCTTTTAGAATGGCGCCATTGCTTATTTGAAATATGGTTTTGAAAAAAAATATTCATAGACAGTAAGCGTAAAAATATTCATAGAAGCAGTGGAGATACCTGATCTGAACAATAAATAATATTAATTACATGTTAATAATCCTTTATTCCGTTTGCACAAATAATTATTTTCCTATCACCAGCAAAATTTTATTTTTCATGCATTCAAAAAAAAAAAAAAAGAAAAAAAAAATAAAATTTTAAAAGTTAAAGTTTAAAATATCCCATTTATTTTACTAAAAAAAATTTTTTTAAACCCTTGTGAAAGAATTTAATAAATAAAAAGATTTCTAAAAATTTTATTTTTTTCAATACATTAAAAAGCAAAATTTATTTTAATTAATTTCTGCTTTGTAATCTTGAAATGTTTTGTTTCTTAAACTCACTACCAGATGGCAACTCCAACACGAATTCAAAATCTAATTTAACTTTTAATTATGTAATAATTATGAATAGAAAGCATTCAAATGACATTTTGTTATTAAAATATCTAATTATATGAAAGTGCCGGCGTCCAGGATTAAGGGTAGCGTGTTTTCCCCGTAATTTGGGCCTCCCGGTTTCGAGTTGGTTTTTATTCTGTATTCTATCTGTGAGTAGTGTGAATGTGCAACCCTGTAAAAAGGGGTTGTGCAAGCGATTGTGAAGCATGAAATAGTTAAGTCGTACTCTTAGCCCTAGTTAGTGTTACTGAAAAAAAAAAAAGAAGCTAATTTAGGCTTGAATCGCTGACGATTATTGATCGGCGAGCTTGTAAAAGTGCCATGGGTAACAACAACTGTATAAAAGTTCAGTCTTTTAGAAAATCGGGAAATAATTGCAAACTCGATTACAAAATTTCAAATTATAATCCTAAAATAAGGGAAATTAAAAGGCTTTATTAAAATGAAAAAGATTTACATTCGTTCTTCCGAATATCTTTTGGGACCGTGTTGACCGCGAGTTAGGTTTTGGCTTCGAAACCGGAAGGTCTGAGGTTCAAGATCAGATTCTACAGAAGAATCGCCATGTAATCATTCAAGGGCAAACACTCTCCTGAAGGTGTTATGAGGGAGTCAGGAAAAGTGCCATCCTCTTCAAATGGCCTCGTTTCAAAACTATCCCTAGAATTCCTTTAAAACTGGACGCTGATATAACTAAACTAATTTGTTATGTTTTGAATTATTGAGCTCGCCATTTAACTGGTTTATAGGTTCTTTAATCTATTCATATGTTTATTTCACTTTCTAGTATTCAGTCTTCCCTTGTCAGTGTAAATTACATTTTCATATCCACTTTACCAGTCTGTTTATCTGGAATTTTTACAGTTTTTACTCAATTGTTTTGGGTTGTTCAAGACATATCTTGATGCTGACATTGATATCAATCAGTATTAAGATAGCAAAACATAGTTATTTATTTTGACTTTTAAATTTTCAATATTTGTATCATGAAAGTGCGAGCTCAAGTAAAATTTTGCTATGCACTTTATTACTTTCACTCACAGAATAATTTAGTTTTATGCTGTCTATTATTTTTATCATGTCAAAACATGTTTTAGGTTGAGGTTTTTGAAGTCTCAAAATGCATAGTCAACAAATTTGCTATTTATCTCTTTTGAGGCATTAATTTTTCATTTTTAGAGTTATTAAATAATAGAGTTATCTAAAATACTGTTTGTTTAATCGATAAATATAGCTGGTTCAAGGACACTTTCAATTAATTAAAATAAGATTATTTGAAAATAATGAAGAAAGTTGTTCCAATTGGCAATTTATCGCCAACTAAAAATGCAACTTGATTTCTAAATTATTCATTTTGTGAATTCTTACGAATTGTCTTAATTAGTTTAAGTAATTAATCAGTTTAAAACAATCACAAGATTATCAGATTACGCACTTGTAGATATTTAAAAAAACGATAGATTTTTTTCATCTCAAAATCAATCGAGCTCCAAAATTTTGTTTGCCAGCCAGTAAAACTGAAATTTAAAAAAATTATTATTACTATTTCTTTTATCTCAGTATTATTTCTCTAATTACTCCGATTATAACTTTCACTATTACTTTTTGATGATTACGTAATTTTGTTTATAAAAAAATAATTTCAGAAAATAATTTTGGAGTTCAAAGCCCTTATAATACAATATTGAAATAAATATTATTATATTATACTATTTGAGTGAAAAAAAATCATTTAAATTTCTTCATTTCGTTGAATTAAATTCCTAGAATAAGAAAAGTAGAAAAGTTTAAGGCATGTAAAAAAATACCATCGAAATAACTATTTATATAGGCCATAAAATCTACCCTAACACAAGAAAATCTGGTGAATTTTGTTGAGCGCAGTTTTTAATGAGTATTCGTTCATAACCAACAATTTAAATTATACCTGCAATATGCTAATATTTAAGATTTTAAAAAACGCATTTATAACGAGTAAAAATTATGTGAATTTTCATTCCCACATAAACGAAAATATTACGGAAATTTTTTCTTTCGACCTTTTTCATAATTGCTCAGGCGAAAGAATTAAAATGGACTCTGTATTTCCCATTTTCTATATCCCCTAAACATTCTGTAATATGAAGAGGAGGTTCCCCCCCCCACTTCATATTTTATATGACAATATTATTTTCATTTTCGCCTTCACATTACCATTCCTATTTCATTTCGAACGTAGCTGGTCATATTTTATTTTATTCCTTTATGTTCAACTCATAACGACATATCTGGTGTAATGGGGATTTTTTATACAGCTATGCTTTTTCGTTATGTCTTTTATTTTACTATATTGGGAAAAAAATGTATTTCTTTATTAGTTTATAATTTATAATAAATTTTGTTCACTGTTCAAACAAGTGAAAGTAGTTTCACTCCTATCTATTCAAAAAGATGCTATATCGCCAGCCATATTTTCCTACTTAGGTCAACAATTTTTTTTTTGGTTACTTTTTATTGAATAATAGCAATTAATATAAACAGGTGTATGCATATGGTAGAATCAAAATCTTCCAAATTTTTTCAAGTGGTGATAAATTTTCTATCAAGTGATCTACACTTTACCACTGCCGGTATTTATTCCTAAATTTATATCCTGTTAAATATTTTGTATGAGAAAAAATTGATCCCATATAAAACTATAATTAATTAATTGATCAAAAATTATTAATTTTCTCAAGAACTGAACTCGCATTCTTCACGTAGAAAAAATTATTAAAATCCACGCATTTTACCGTCCGATCTACTGCTTGTTGGCTTCAGTTTTCATTATAAACTACTAAAACTCTATTTAAAGTATTAAAAATGAATAATATTTGGAAAAACTATATTAACATCGAGTATCATCCACTATGAGTTTAAAAAATGTATTTGAACTTGAGTTGATGAATAAAAAGTATTTTATGAATGATTGAAAATTTGAACCAAATATATAAATAAATGCATATGGAGAGAATGTGAAAGAATAGTAGGAATTTAAAAAAGTACTAACTTTCGGTAAAACCATGAGTGCTCGGAATATTTTTAGAATTTCGTTGTGTTACGTTGATAGAACTCAAGAAGACACAGGAAGTAGAGTGAAATCAATTTATTAACTCAACTCTGAACTAAAAACACTGTGACTGAGAGATCTTCAGCTTTCATACAAGTAAGAAAAGTTCCAGAATACCTTTCTGGAGACAGTAAGAAAAGTTCAGAGCACTTATCTGATAAATTAAAGAAAGGTCTAGAATCTTCTGGAACAGGAAATAAAGGGAAAACTAATTTTAAGCCTACTGGGATTAGAGCACTTGATCTCCTGACTATGTATCCAGCGTCATAACCATTCAACCATGCAGATTGGGCAATGTTCCGTTTCAATGTGGCAGAAGTAAGGGTTTTGCGTTTCCTGGTATTATGAAGAAAACGGAGTGCAAAGTGATGTTTTCCTGCCGATTTTATCCAAACTTTAAGTAAAACTATAATTTTAGTAACAGAAGTACATTTATCCCACTTTATATATTCCTATTGATGCATTTGTATGCATGCCAGTATGTATACCGACAGACAGTCGATGCAGTGATTGATTTGGCTCAAAACAGTGTACAAAATTTTATTCCTTATTGCTCTTTGCCATTTGTTGATTGATGATCATAAAGACAGTTCTATATTAGCATTTTCCCTTTCTCTCAGAGAGAAAAAAGAAAAAACACTTTCTGGGAATTGATTTTGTTCAAAATTTGATAGAAATTTATAAATTTAGTGAGAAGATCTAGCTTCAAATTTCATCAACTGATTCTAACTGTGTTTGAATTATTGTGTTAGCAAGCAAATATAAATAACTACAGAAATATAAAAGGTGACAGAATAAATATGTAATATTAAAGTAAGAGAACATTTATTACGCGATATCGCATACAAGTAGTGAAACTAATATCAACAAATTGCTGTTGCCACGCAGTATCTAGAATACAAAAATAATAACATTAAAAATAAATGTGAACTTTATATTCGGCCGCTGTCAATACGAGATTCGGACAGTCACAAATTTTAAACAGAAGCGCTTAAAACACTCAATTTTTTAATGAATTCTTGTCCAAGTAGAAACTATATCTTTGCTATA
>JAPMOQ010020864.1:227746-243774 GCA_026543055.1 Argiope trifasciata
TTACGACTCTTCAAATGGGAATGAAAATAATAAAATGTCATTTCAAGAAGTAATGGAAATTTCCAAAGTCGAATTTTTTTTTTGTTGTTGCTTCTGTATTGAATCCATAGGGATTAAGTTTTTGATTAAATGCCTTGCGGAAATATTAGATTTAATGGACAAAAATATTAAAATCGGCAATTTTGTAAAATGATGTAGCCATAAAATTTTGCTCCTGCTGGAGACTTTTCTGAAAATGTATGGAAATCTCTCGAAAATGGAAGAAGCTTTCCAATAATTGAGCGATTTCTAAAATAAATTAAATTTTAAGGATAAATTTGAATTTCACTTCTCGGATGAAAGCAGATTGAAAATACTTTTTATATGGATGTTTCATGTATTTGCAGTCGTGAATTTCAGAAGTAGTTTTGTAAAAGAAAAAAGCGTTTTCACGTAAATAAAACACTTCTTGTTTGATTTACTTTCGATTGCTAAACATTTTTTAAACTTTTCTATGTCATTAAAGATTAAATTTTATTAATACTCCTAATTTACAAGACATTTTAACTTGCGCCAAACAAAATATCTTTATCTCATAAGTGTCTCATTATCTTTTAATGTTGGCACATTTCCGTTATACAGGTCAAAGAAAATATCGCCAAATAATCGTTAGTCTGGAAAAGTGAAAAATCACCAAAAAATGCAAAAATACTCCAAATTTAACGTTCAAATTCGAAATATCGTTCAAATTCCTAAATTATTTTCGAACATCTTGGAGCATTGTATAAAATTCTGAAAAATTCTACAATATCCACCAACTTTCTGTAAGATACTTTAACATTCTCGAACATTCTACAGCATTCGCGAACCTTTTGAAAAATTATATAAGTTTATAGAACATTCTGCTGGTATTTATGGAGTTGTCAGGAACATGTAGGACTATTCTGATAAGTCTTTGCCTTTTCGGACTAGGATTCTGAGTTTTCAGTCACGTCACTGACTTTCCATAGGAAGTAAATTGGTGTCATGTCCACTTTTAATACAGATATCAACAATGCCCTTCATCTGAAAACTAAAAATTTCATCATGGATAGAGCAGGAGCACTATCATACCATATAAACTGTCAACCAGCAGCCCATGGGTTAATCCATCCTACTGGTTATCGACCATATTTGTGAATTTTCTTGTTATTTCTTGTAGTTCAGACTTTCCTCTTCCCAAAACCATTTATCTTTTCTAGGAAAAGGAAGGCCTGACCTATCATCCAGAGTCACAAATTTTTCAAATGAATTTTTTTCTTTTCAATTTTCTCAAAACTTTAATTTTTATGAAAATTCTCCATCTTTAACTTGATATCAAAAAAACTAATAGAGGTATTTACATAAATAATCCTGCGTGTGTTTCAAATAATATGGGCAATGAACCAAAAGTTTTATTGTTGGTGAAATACTTTTTCATTTATAGATGTTTTCAGAAAAATTAAGTTGTGAATTTATGGAAAAAAATGCATATATTCTTATATTTTTAACCATAACATCTTTTCATCTCAAAATGTTTCATAGATTCATTTCATTCATAATTATATTCTATAATTTTTGTACAAAGAAAAATAGGATTGCTACTTCATAATTTTGTGTAGTGTTACCCGTTTTGGTCAAATTTCATTAAAGTTTACAGCAAATTTTCTTATTTCTCAAAATATATAATACTTTCAAATAGTTTTTTTTGTATTTATAGTATTTTATATTATAATTGACAATACACCTAAAAACAATAGTTTTAACTAATTTTTATAATTTTCTTCTTCGAATGTAGCCTTGTACCTTGTTATAAAATAACTTCTGAAGCAAAATTCGAAAGCTTTAATTCTATATCAAAGGAGAATAATCCTCTAAAGCTTAAGAGTTTTTTTACTTTCTTAGTAACATCAATAAACCCTCATTCAGTTTTTAAACTACTTGCGCAATCACTAAATAATGGTTTAAAAATAAACCCTTCACATCCCTCCTTTCTTCCTACATGTACTTAAAAATTTGACATCCCAGAATACGTCTCCACCAAGAAAGAATATTTTTTTCATCCGCTTACCAGGCTTTCCTCATTTTGTACAAAAGCCGTTATCATCCACCACTGCAATCTTTTATGCAGTTTTTTATTTATGACCGTGACTTATAAAAGGAGATCACATCCCTATAATTCTCAACGCACACAAGTCGCTGTCAGCCCATAACTCATGCCCATAAGTGCGTACCACCAAAAATGCAAGAAGTAAAACATGAAATATGAATCCGTCCCAGAAGTAGAGCAACGGAGGATGTCTAATGACAAGTTTGGTTTGGATATTAGAGGATGAATATTCAAACCAAACCAGCAAGGGAAAATTGGATTATGAGTGCATTCCTTTAAAATGTCTTCATCACCTTCAGTATAAATTATTCCAGAAATGTTAAAATATATGCCATGACGTATGCCAGGGAAAACGAATAAAACTGTCCATTTCAAGCAGTTACAGAAATAGTTTCCGAAACCGAGAACTCACTGTTGCCACTTCCTTACGAGAAACTGTGGACATAAATTGTCGTTTATGCTTCGGCATTAAACCTGTGACATTTCGTTTGGAATCACGCTCCCATAAAATGTTGCTTCCGCTGTAAAATCTTCATTTGAAAAGGATGGGAAAGTGGTAAATATCATTGAGAAAGAGGAAAAGTTTCTAAAGTGGATTTGTCGAATAGTTTGAAGCTGTGGGGAGTTAATTAGGTTTAGATGGAAAATGTTCGTTTCTGTCCAGTAGGAATGTACCACCTGTCATGAATTATTTTTATGAATAATTTAGCATGAGAGGAACATGCAGCTTGCTATAATGTGTTCTCTTACAGTATTTTAAATTTTAAAATCGACAATTATTTTAGATTTATCTGTATATTTTGTAACTGTGTTAATTAGGATATTATTTTACAAGTTGATATTAAAGCACATTAGTTGACATGTTCTCAATTTTCATGACTTTTTTATCTTTTTTAGAGTTAGTGCTACGATAAAAATCCTTAATAAAATAGGTGATAATTTAAAATTACCATTTTTAAATTTCAAATTAAGAAAAATTCAGGAATTAAAATTTTAAAATTCATATGTAATTGAAACACTCTAAAAGATGTCAAAATAACTCATACTCTGAGACGACTATTCAATTTAATTAAAAGTTGCTGAAAATGGTGGAGAAAAATAATTATGCTCTCAGTATTAGCAAAGTCAGTATAGTATTTGATTTAGTAATATTTGCTCTTAATGTTCCTGAGAATAACTCTTTAAAAAGGTAAAGTTTATTCGTTTTTTAAATGTATTTTTCCCCGCCACTTTATAGACATTCAATAAATGCATTACGCTTATCATTGAATAGTTTACGTAACTTTATCATATTTTTCAAGCTATTGCATATTGCTTTAGACTTGAAATGTGATTAGATAATCAAAGTTCCCTATTTCAAATTTATATTTTACAGAATCTGGATGATATTAACTAGCACAATGGAAGCGGATGTGATTTTCGTGTTGCTATAATTCCGGTACCTATTCCTGCTGCTTTATGGCATAGTAGTCCTCCATCTGCCTTATAAGATGTAAGTTATAGTTCGCAACTGCAAGTGTTGAGTTCGGTAATATGTGGCTCTAAAGTGGATAACACAACTATAGAATTTTTATGGATATGGAAGTTGATGATACAGTTAGTGAATCGAGTACCGAAGAAGCAGAGTCAAAATGCTCCTATAATATTCTAAAGGATTCTAAAAGTTTCAAACAAAATGTCCCTACATGTTCTAAAAGGCTCTAAAAGTTTCAGACAGAATGCTCGAAAATGTTGTAGAATATTCTAGAGTGTGAAAAGGGTAAAGAAGCAGTTGCCTTCACTCGTTCTAGTCCCCTTCCTTGAGTAGTTAACATTGAAGTAAACACAGATCTAGTGGGAAGAATGCACAGTGTCGATATCATGTATGAGTCTCGCATCTCATTGCTCTGTCTGTACATTTTATAAACTTTTGGGGAAGGTTGTTTCGCAAGAAAAGCTACATTGTTTCATTTAGATAATCACATAGTAAGTATGACCCCAAGAATAATCACCAACTATTCCTGCCCACCTGTTGACTCTACATCTATGTTGAGATTCCCTTGGCATTTTAACTTAAGAGGTATCCACCGACTACTTGCGTGTATTATGTGTGTAAGCAATGGTTTCTGAATGCAAAGATTTTATGTATTTTTCACGATTTTCGTTCACTCAACATCGCTTCCTATACCAAGTCCTATTGCAATTTTTGTCTTTTTTAATGCCTACTAACAACCATTTAAGTTTATCAACCAATTAACAGAATACCCTATGTTTTAGATTAATTTTTTGAAATTCACCGATAGATCGATTCATTATTTTGAACAAAAAAATTAAATTCTAAGAAATATCATTGCTATTATTTTCAAAAAATGATCAGAACCTTAAATCTTATAAATTTTATGAAGTTATTATAAAGAACTGATAAATGAAAAGTTACTGAAACAAAGCTAGAAAAGGATTTCAGGTCTTCGTTCATTGCAGTAAAATACATCAAAATGGAGAAAAATAATAATAAACACTTGTAAATTTACTCTGGATTTAAAAAAAAAATACCTGACTAAGCAATTTTTGTGCTGTATGAAAATTTCACACTTTTATTAAAAATTTTGAAATACCTGGAATACGAAGAAACAATATTTTAAAGATAATAGTCAAAGAATTATTGGGTCCTAAACAACTACCTAATATGGTCTATTATTTTCATCAGATATCGTTAGTGCATACGATTTTTTTTCTAGTCTATCTCTAAAACCCACATTTTAAACAACTCATGTCGTCTTTCTTAACGGAGAGTAATTATCGGCGAATTGGGATCCAAAGCCGCCGATTTCGATTCATCTGTATCCATTAATCGATGGAAGATGTCTAAAGTCGACTTCCTTGGCAAATGACTCTAATGAGTCATTAGTGACCACATCGTGCCGGCGTCATTATCTGCAATCTCGAGTGGAATATTGTTTGTGTTGGCTCGAGTCTTGAGCTTTCTACATTATCTGTGTCATGAACAAGCAGTTGAAAGGAGTTGGAATGTGTAGGCCTTATTTTGTATGGTGATGAATTAGATAAACACCGGTTTATACTTCCAACTAAATGAAGTGTGAATTTACCAGTAATTATATCAGTGAATGCTTTGAAACCGAATTAAAGGTTGATTTTAAAAGAAATTAAACATATACTTTTAGTGCTTAGGAAATGTTTGATTATAGCTATTGAGTGGGTTAATGTCAAATCTGTCTTAGATAAACGGCATTGAATTCAGAAACCTTTAAAAAATTTTCGGAAAGGAGTCTGAAGTTTAGTTCGATTGCTTTTTAATCTTTATTTTAAATTATTCACCATTATGTTGCAAAGACATTCAATAAGTATATTCGGCATAGTACTTATTAAAACGATCGGAAAAAAAATTTTAAGCATAAAAATCAGAAACATTGAGAAATATGACGTTGTATATTTTTTAATGTCCATGAAACGTAGAAATTTCATGATAATGATTAATTTCTCACTTGTTTCAACCGAGAAGTCTGATTCCCAACCCATATAGAAAGAAAAACAATGTGAAATTTGTATATGGTTAAAGATTAAAATTTGGCAATAAGTAGTACCATCGATTTCTGCGAATTTCTTTATATATACAGATTTGGGATGTTACTGAATTACGTAACACAGGTTTTCAATCAGACCATCAATGGTGTTTTGATATAAGCACATTCCTTTAAAATGTCTTCCACATCTTGAGTGTGATTTATTCTAAAAGTTTTGAAATTTGTCTCACGCTTAAATACGAGAGAAAAAAACGAGTAAAACTGTTTATTTCGTGCAGTTACAGAAATGTCTTCTGAACTTGGTAGGTAGCTGTCAGTGCTACCTCTCCAAGATGCGCGGGGCATAAATAGTCGTTTATGTCTTAACGGGCATTAAAACTGCGACATGCCTCTCATAAAATTTTGCTTTCTAAAGCGGATTCTCCGCTCTCCAAAAGGATGCGATGATGACACTGAAAGAGAGGGAAAAGCTTTTAAATCATCAAGTAGTTTGCAAAGTGGATTTTACCGAAGAGTTTTGAGATCCGTGGCTTAATTAAATGCAGTTGGGAAAATGCTTGTTTTCATGGATATTTGATGCTTCCCAAATCGAAAATTTTAAAAGTAATGTTGTGGAGGAGGGTGCCAGTTGTGCTCGGAAAATCATTTTCTGAATTTGAAGACTCTAATATCCAAAAGCTATTTTTTAATTTATCGATTTATCTCAAATAATCTATAATAAACGTGAATATAACTGACTAGACAATATTGAAAAATGTCTAAATATATATTCTTTTTGTCATGTACGAAAGGTGATCCAAAAAAAAAGTTTACAAGCAAAGGGAAAAATGTGTTATTAACAATGGACACAAGATAAAAACGGTAATTAAGAGATATATGTCATTGTCACTCAACATAATCGCCAAACTTATTGATACATTTATCACGCCGCTGGACCCATTTGTTTAACCCATCTTGGTAATAATTAGGCTCCTGGCTATCGAGTTAGTTCTCGGCACCTTTTTGAACATCACCGTCTGATATGAACCTTGTTTTGGATAAGTATTTCTTCGATTCCGGGTTTGGCTTTCTTACTTGAATATAGATCTTTTATTATTCTGTTTGAGTCGAACTTTTCTTTTCGCCATTGTTTCAGTTACTCTTGTTTTATCTTTTAGATGTTAAAATCATGTTTTTGGAAATTTTTCTTTAGTTACTTGTGATAGTTTCATAGATAGTTGTTTTTTAAAATAATTTTATACACATATACCATTTGATTGGCGCAGTATGGCCAAATATGGCTCTTGCGCCAAAAACCCACAGAAACCAAACCATTCAATTCCGGGTGAAGGAAATAGTGATTGGAAGCTAAATTGGGCCTATATGGAGGTGTCCAGACACCTAAATGTTTCCAAATTACGTTTCCCACTTGCTCTCTATTTGCTTTAAAATTAATGAGAAGACACCATTTTGTCACCTACTATCTATTAATTGCTAAGCCCTTATACACTTCAACGATTTGTCTGTGACTGTCCAATGTGAACACATTCGAGTTCGTAAGTAAAAATTTTAAGGTAGGGTAGGTAAAAATGTTATATAACATTAAATGAATGAAAATTAACATGAAACAAAAGTAGTAAGTTAAAATTCAAAACTTTTTTAAGGAGATTGATACTGAACAATTTTGACTTTACAAGTTCATCAAATGATTGGTTCAGAATCTCTCAGATAATTGAAGAAATATATTTTTTTGTTTCTGAACTGAGACATAAATCTATTTTTCCCCAGTCTTTGAATATTGAAGAAGTTTGAAAATTTTTCATAATAGTTTTAAGAAGTTTGATAATAATTTCAATTTTTTTTGCATTAAAAAGCATTTTAAAAGGCTATAAAATCTTTTTAAAAAGAATATATTACTTATTTGCAGATAATGAGCTACAGAATACTGCATAAAATGTGAAAAAAATCCTTGGAATCTTATTTTAGTTTTGTTTCTCTCAAAAGAGGAATTCATTAAATTTTGAAATATGAAAAAGCAGCAGTCATAAAAATGTAAATGCCTTTAAACATAAGTTGTAGAACATATAAAAATCAATGTAATTTCTCAAATCACGATAGCATAAATGACATTTAAACAATTTTATATGCTTTAAAAATCTTAGAGATTAAGGAATATTCTTATATTAAATATTATTAATTTTGCCGAGACCATGGTGGTTTGGTGATAAGGACTCGGCTTATGAGTCGTAGGATTTCAGGTTCGAGACTCGATTCTACCAAAGACTTGCCGTATAAGAGAAGCTGTTGCTTGATAAATCTATTCGGATCAAACGTCCTCCCGCTGGTGCGGTGAGGATGAGGCCAGATCAGGTGTCGTTCACGTCATCTGACCGTAGATCGAAATTATGTGGTCTGTCCCAAAACAGCCCTAGTGTTGCTTTAAAAGGTAGCTTTAATGTAACTAAACTAAAGAATTTTGTCAAATTCAACTTTTAAACATAGTCTTATTTTTATTTTGCCAAATAGGGATGATTGCTTATAATATACATATATAATTATATACAAGAATTAAAGAAATTCTTTAGAAATATTTAATTTTAATTTTTTAAATGTATGTTTTAATCTCTGAATTAGTTTATAATATATTTGTTTTCAATTTAATGTAGTCTGATTGCTGTCTTACAAGAAAGTATAAAGATGTACTCTGTCGGAAGTTTGAAACTAATATAGATAACTTGGTCGCAGATGCAAAATGCTGAGAATTGATACTTTAATAGGACATTTCCAAATCAAGAATAAGCATTTAAATATTCATTGTTTTAAGCACACTTAGAAAGATTGAACTGCAATACTATTTAATTAAAGTTTAGGGCACAGGATTTATTTTAAAAAATCCGATGTAGTTTAATTAAGCAGAATTAATTCAGTAGTTTTCCTTGCAAAGACTGTCGTAGAAATAGAAACTAAAATTAAAATAAAAAACACCAAACGACTTCATTTACTTTAGGACTTTAATGAACTGTTCTTATTTCGAATATATCGAAGCAAACAATGAAAATATTCCTAAAGTAACTTGAGAAAACAGGAAAAAAAAATCACAATTGCGAAATCCTGTTATCTAATCAAATAATTGATTTTGTAACAGCGTTACTACCAATTATGCAGTCTTAAAGCAATTTTTGTGAAGTTTCTAATAATTGAATTCAATTTCAGTAAGGTACATGCTTTTCATTTTGTTTTCGGCGGATTATAATTGCGTTTGTAATTACAGGAAGTGCATCAATTCGTTTCATATAGTTCTCTTCAGTTTGAAATCTTTTTGTTGATTTTCTAATCCTTTCGATTTAATTAATGAATAAGAATTATAAAAGCCTAATCGTGTGAAAAGATCGTTTAACCTTTTAGCTAGAAGTAAGATGATAAAGGTTTACAAGGCCAAACGGAATGGGAATATATATATATAGTTACGGATTTCCTATCCTAATCCGTAAGGTTCGTTTTATCCGTATAGTGGGTGTGTATGCTGTGAGCACACACAATGATCAATCCTCAGTAGACGACACAACACAGACGATGCTTATTTACAGGACGAAGTCAGGACAGCTCAAAGACCACTAATATTTACTATACAACTATGTACAGAAGACAATTATATACATCCGAGACGAACACACAGGACAGCACACTGCAGTACTCTACTGCAGATAGTAGCCCACAATTGCAACAGTAGTCCACAGGCAGAAATTTCCTAGTGACAACGTCCACAGCTCACAAAGCGGATGCACAGGATTCAGCAGGAGAAGGAATCTTTAAGGAATTCTGTCTACACTCTTGTAGATCTCTCCCGAACAGGCTGAAACTATTCCTAGGTCTCTTCTTGCTTTCGCTGCCGAGTCACTACTTCGCACAGCGGGTCTACTCCTCAGATCAGGACAGATCTGTTCCCGACGACGGCACAACGGGATATGACACACAACACAGGCTTCGTCAGAAAAAGCCACACAGCGATTCAGCAGTCCTCAGTTCAGACCTCTCTATTTAAGTCTGATCGGTCGAATACCCCTGTGTTTCGTTCAGCTTCCAAGATTTCTCAGTTCAATTCTTCTCAATTCAACTCCGCGGCACTTCTTGTCTTCCCCATTCTACCAAATTACCGTCCAGCTTGTCTTCTCTATTCAACACCACAGACTGGATACCTTATATAGCGGTGGGAGGTGGGGCTAAAATCTCCTGGACCAATCAGGAGCATTTTGAATGTATCTCGGCTCCTAATGGACGGATTCTCGATGTTTTGGGTATTATCCACTTTGTCCTCAAAGTGGCCAAATTCGTCACCAAGTCGCAAAATGGTTTTTAAGTTTGTCGCCAAGCCCTGGGACCTCTGACGTCACACTCATTTACTATTCAAAACAAATCACTTTAAAAAATAATAATGTTAAGACTTTAAAAAATAATAATGTTCTCACACAATACTGAAAGTTTAATGTTGCAGATTTTATTTTTTTGTACATTATTCTTGAATTCTTCGTTTCTTTATTTGTCTGTAATAACGCTTCAAACAAAATTCACAAGCCGGAAAATTATAATTATGAAAGATCTAAAGACACTATTCTAATTATTTCGAAATAAAACAAAAAAATAATTCATGGAAAACGTAGATATTGCTTAACTATATCCCTTAACCATTATATATTTTATTATCACCATCTTCCTCCTTATTCTAAAGATTAAAACAAAAGAACGCAATTTCCCGTTCATAAAATTGATCCGAAGTAATTTACTAAGCTGCTAAGATGTTCATAAATTACAGTTCAGGAAATTTATAAATCGATTTATTATTTCCATACCGTTAAAACGAGAATGATGAAGCGGAATTTGTATTCTCTTGTTCATAAAGCATTGGAGCGGAAGGCGATAGTAATAATTTTGGAACAGCGTAAGAAATTGTAATTAAAGCGGGGAAAGTGGATTTCTTATAGTTAATTGAGACATATATTGAACCACAAATTTTGCAAGCATACTTAAATAATATATCCTTTGCATGCATAGAGA
The DNA here is from genome assembly GCA_026543055.1 of Argiope trifasciata. Lineage (NCBI taxonomy): Eukaryota > Metazoa > Arthropoda > Arachnida > Araneae > Araneidae > Argiope > Argiope trifasciata. The sequence goes on from JAPMOQ010020864.1 coordinate 238,406, forward strand.
CTTTAATTATGCTACTCGTTTTTGGTCAAAATTATGAGTTAAAAATATGTAGTTAAGATTTTTCCAGTAAAAGCATTTTTACAATCATAAATTTTATAAAAATCTACGGAATTTCGCAGTTTTAATTAAATATTAAGTAGATTCCTTATTAAAATTGTGTTTACTTGTGAAAAAGAAATAAAATTTGGGTATTTTTCCGTTAACCGGAAGGAATCGCCAAATAATGTAGAATTCCGCCAAATTTCTAATATTTGTCATTCGTTTCGCTTCGCTTGGCGATTCGGCTCGCGTTTGGTTAGCATTGGCGGCATTAGCGCGCGGATAACGAAAACGTACCAAAAATTGCATAACTTTTCTGGTGATAATTCCTGGTGTTCCCAATAACTACTTGTTCTTAAATTGTGCTGTTATAAAGTATGTTCTGTATATAGTGAAACAATGTACTGTAAACACATATTGCTACTAGTCTGTAATATTGTTTATCTGTCTAGTTTGTTTCATAGTCAGAAAGACATACTCAAAGATATTTTAATGTATGCTGAGTGGATATCAGAGCCATTATCTCAATCTTGGCGACAAACTTAGTAAATATTTTGAGAAGTTTTCGTAATTTGGGTGACAAGATTGAAAATTTTTGAAAACACTACAATTGTGTTGATGACTCTTTTAGAAGATGTATAGATCTCGATCCTTCACCATCAATGGTATTGGTTTTGGCGATAAACTTGGAGAGCATTGGGGGCACTTCAGGGGCAAAACTGAAAATTTCAGAAACATAAATTTTATGTTAATAACTTGAATTGATATGAATTTTTCGAATCTGTAATTTTGTTTCCCTACCTAGTTAATCTCACTGTAAGAAAGAGATTAGGATATATTTTAATGGATACTGAGTAAATAACGGGTAATGACTTCAATCTTCACCAGAAACCTGGTGAACATTTCATGAAGAATTTCGCAATTTCACTGACTACAGAACTCTTAGGAGATCTGTAGACCTCAATCCACTACATTCAAAGGCATTGCCTTAGCTATAGGCCTGGTCAGCATTTGATAATTACATTTTTGATTTCGGCGGCGAAACTGAAAGCTTTAGGAATAAAAGAATTATTTTCATAACTCTCATAGGAATTTCATAAATCTTTTTTGATCTGACATGACGACTATATAATCACGTGAGAGGTAAAGCAAAAAACGATCGTGCGGTGAAATTTTTAGTTGCATCTAAAGATGTTGTGAATTAAAATTTATTTCAAGAATGTATACTGTATTCCAATAAATGATTTTTGTTGTTGTATCTGATGGCACTTGTGGTAGGCAAGCCCGCTAAACTCGAATAGTTATACTCGTTAGCGAATTTAAACCAAATATGTTAAGTTTCTTGTTTTTCAGTAACGCCATCTAGGGTCAACAATACGATTTAGTTACACACGCATCACATTCGCTTGCACAATCCCTTTTTACAGGGGTGGTCAATCACACATGTCAGAGATATAACAGATGAAGAGCAACCATGCCCAAACCGGGACTTGAACCCAGGATGCCCAGATCACAGGGAAGACGCTCTACCTCTATAACAGGACGCCGGCACAAGAATCATAAATCACGCCAATGACTGAAACAAGAAAAAGTAAAAATAAATAAATTTATTAGCAATTTTTGAAACCCGGGATGCCCAGATCACGGGAAAGACACACTACCCCTATATCATGACGCTGCCGGCAAGTGATTTTTTGTATACCTTATTGGAACTATTGAAATTTTGATCTCATTCCCACCGGATCATTGATGTAATTTGTGTGTAGATAGGTGTGTAATGTTGTTAACCAGTTAATTTAAACAACATAATTAGAACAATTCCTAATCGAATATGTTGTGAGGTAGATGAACACATTCGCTGCCACTGGCGCACTTGTGCGTCACAAAGAATATGTAATTGTACTAAACCATCTGTGTTATTAGATGACACCTTCTCTTCTACAGTTAAAAGATAGCAAAGAAAGGGTCATCTAATTAGATAGATGGTCCTGATATCAGGCGTGAGTAGTGGCAGTGAACGTGTTTAATAGAAGAAGTAATGCGTGAAAGAGAGCCGTACAGTTCGAAGAGAGTGGGAATGAAAGGTCTTTATGGGGATTTAGATCATTCATTGTCCAACCAAAGAGCGAGACAGCCAGTTGATCTTCGTCGGCATAATTCGAAACTAGATTAAGTATTAAGGACCATCACGAATCATAATACAACTCTTGCTGCAATCATGTCCTGTTTCGACTTAACAACCTTAATGTAGACATCTAGTCATATGAGAACACCAGACTAATTGTTATATTGAATACATCTCTTTATCCAAGGTGTCCACGATTTGATAAAGTTTGGAAGGTTGAAACCTTTATATTGAAATCACAAAAATGTCTCAAGACTCTCAAAAATAGAAAATTATCGCCTGTTTGTAATTAGCAATTTTGCTAATGAAAGTTTTTCGTATTTGCGATTACGTAGAAATTAATTATTAAAAATATATTTTCAACCTCCAACAACGATATTGATTGTTTTATCTTTAAAAATTCATTTTGTCAAACATCATTAAAACAGCTCCTGTATTTTCTTCCATCATTTTTTCTTGCTTTTATCCCTATTACACAGTTATTCTATAGTGCAAATTTGTTCAATTTGGTAGTGTTTTGAGATTTGTGCTTGCCATCACGATGGTGATGATCCTAATATCTATAGGTAAACAAAATCATCCTTCGTCTCCTGAGTTGCCAACATATTATTCTCGCTTCCATTAAGATATGAAAATAAAATAATTTATATATTCAACAAAAACCACTGAGAGGGTGGACTGCTTCTTTTGTTAGGTAAACATGGTATCACGTAAATTCGATTCAAATATCAAGATACTACAAATCTCAGTGATATTAGTAACATATTGAATAACACTATATTGCCCTATAGTATGATACTAATATCATATTTAGTATCAATATGATATTTAGTAGCGATCGAATGCAACCACTATTATCCATGATTAAGTCGGATATTGCTGACTCTTATGAAATCTCAATTTGATTGAGCCGGCCTTAATATATACAGACAAACAGAATCTTCTGTGGCTTGCCACAATAAGACTGTTCCTCTTCTGATTGATCATGAAACTGAAATATTTGACCTTTAACAAATAACTTTTGAATTTGTTGACTCCTACAGTTGTTCTATAATTCTGAGCACATAGATTTTATTACACTTATTTCTCCTTATTTTATTATCAACATAGTATTTAGTGGATGTTATATAAAATCGTTACTAATTGATGTTAAGTCGGATATTATTGATATTACTTCTTTCACATAATGTGTTCAAAATTTTTTTCACATAATTTATGTATGTCAGTTACTTATGTACAAAAATTTGATTGGGTTTCTAAGAAAATGAAAAAGTGAATTACTAGATTCAATTTTATAGCCGTGTTTTGTAAGGCATCTTAAACGGATACTACATATTGTCGAAATTCTCGTACCACAACTTGAGGAAAATTTCTACGTACATTTTGAGATTTTAGTCGCTAGAAATCAAAGTCACAAACTGTTTAAAATGTTTAGATAATAACAAAAGTTTCACGCTCTAATAAGAATAAATTTTCATATTGATTACAAAAATTTTGATTGCAAAGAATACTATAACAGGAAACGCTTGACCATATTCATTGATGGATCAGCCTAAAGAGTATAGATAAAGAAGAATAAATGAAAACTTTCATTTATTTTTGAATTTCACAGCAATGAATATAAAAAGAATTCAAATCAGATATATTATCGCCTTACCATTGTGAAAATTCTCGCACTAAATGTTTTTTGAATTAGATAATCAAAAATTAATGAGTACAATGTGGCTTATAGTTTCCAATTTTGGAAAGTTTTTAGAGGGGGGAGGGGTAATATAATATTAAATTATATGCAAGAAAGCTTTCTAAATGCCTCCTTCACTGCTTTTAATTGTGCTTTTTATGAACAGAAGAATACCTATTATGATTTTAAAAAAACCTGAATGATAATATAAATCGGGAAGTATCAATTCATTGGTCGAGATTTACTGCACATCCTTCAAAGCAGTCTCATCTAAATGCAATGTTTTTCTGGTAGCATATTTTTCAATCATCATAGGATTCCCTAAAGTTGTTTATTGAAATCCTGCTACAGTTGTTTGCGAGTTTTCTTTTATCGAATTATTGGATTTGAAACAGAGATCAATAAGAGGCAATTTAAAGAGAGGAAATGGAATGTTTATAGAAAAGGTAAGACTGTTTGAAGAAAATATGCAGATATCTACTTTGAATCCACTTTAAACCAAGCATTTTGGATATTTCTTCGACCCTTTGCACTCGAATGGTGTCTCTCACTCACCATTCAAGTGGTGAATCATTTTGGAGCTTTGTTTATTTATTTTTCAATTTTTATTGTTAAAATGCCTACAGAATGGTAAAAAGATGTAAATTAATTTATCCGGTAAATTCAACGAGAAATAATTGCATATTGAAGCCGAATTAGCCTGGTTAGTAAGACGTTGGATTCGCATCCCTTGGGTTTCGAGTTCGAAACCAACCGGCCGAATGTCTTAATGTGTGCGTGGTGGCTGGCTAATGTATAAATCTGTCGTTTTCACAAAGTCCTTCATGTCCAGAATAATACCACAGAGGTAGTGGTTCAGAAGTGATCGTTCTCTGATCCAGATCTAAATTACGATCTGTGGATGAATGAATGTAAATGAGTTAATGAAGTCTGCCCCGTAAAAAAAAAAAAGGCAGTGACGCGTGTGTGGATAATTCGTACTCTTTCCCCAGATGGGGCCACTGAAATACAAGATATGCAAAAAATATCGGTTTAATATTTCTGACTCTCTAGTCAGCGGACTTGTCAATGACCTTCATGTCGAAAATAACACCACTGGGGTACTGGTTCAAAGTGGATCAATCTTTGATTTAGGTCTAAATTGCAATCTGTGGTTGAGTGAATGAAATATATGAATGTATGGATTCCACCCCATAAAAAAGATTGTGATGCGTAAGTGGATAATTCGTACTCTTTCCCTAGATAAGGCTTCTGAAATACAAGATACGCAAAAAATATCTGCTTAATATCGCTGTCTTTTTAGTCAGCTGAATTGTCAATGACGCCATTAGAAAGAACAATAACACAATTATTTATACTTATTTTTCGGAGAAATAAGCAAGCCCTTGTATTAAGTGAATAATTTTGCATTGAATTACTTTTTCTGAATGCAAAGAGTTAGTTTAAAAGATGTTTTATCCACTCTAGGCTAGATAAAACACGAAGATTCATCAAAATATTATAAATGCAACAATGCCTCTTCAT
>JAPMOQ010020864.1:243874-264399 GCA_026543055.1 Argiope trifasciata
TCTATTCAAAGCTCTATAACTCTTGGTTACAAAATTATACATTACATAATGCCAATGCTTAAATGTCATTTATTTCGTCCATTTATTCCGTTCTTGTAAAATTATCTACTCTATTCCAAGAATATTTGCACGTGATGTCATCCTTTCAATGCCTTCACCAATTCAGGCACCAATGGCCTCTCACTTAATATCCCTCTGGGCGTACAGTTATCAAGAGACGCATTTACCATAGTATCGACGTTGTCTGAATTTTCTCCAGTGATCCGACTTCGGCATAAATTGGCACGTTTATATATTATCAAAGCAGCCCTCTTGATAATGGACTTTTGAAAATCCTTCTCCCATTTCACCAACCATACACAAGATAAGGAAGATGTTGTCTAGTATTACATATATATTGAGTAAGTGATGTTTATGCTACAGAACAGTAGCATTGGGGTTTATTATGCATGCTTTTAAAAATCATGAATTGGTTTTAATTCCATTTATTGAATTTTTTTGACACATTTGTTAAGAAGATTAAAGAGTCGGTAAGGATTTCAAAGGATACATTTGATGAAGTTTGTCATCATACTAGGATTCAGATGAAATTTATTAAAACCTTTTAGAATAAACTCATTGTAATGATACGAGCTTTTATAATTCTTAAAAAAATCACATACTGAAACAAAATACAGATCTCAGACTTTTCTTAAAGCTATCTATTTAAAATCAAAGCAAAAGAACGAGCATCCATCCTCCTCCGCTACACAATTTCTTATCTTTATATCATACTAGCCGCCTTTGGCGACCAGCTGGTTCGCCATGAGTAATGCGTTCTAAAATTTCCAATTAAATCATATATTTTTTAGTCAAAATTTAAGAAATAGTTTAAGTTGAAAGATTCAGTTATTAGTAGTTAAATAGTTGGTAACTTTATTCGAAAAAACTTTTTGAGTTTAATGCTCTAACAATTTATCGATTATGCTTCAAAAATATTAAAAATGTTTTTTTCGGTGATGTTGCCAAAATGTTAAATATGTTTTTTAAAGAAAGCGAAAAAGGGGAAAAATTATTGAATTAGTGATACAGATATTACAAACGATTATAGAAATATACCATTAAGTCGGGATTTCAATGCATATCCTGTCTAAATTCAACCAGGTTTACTGTAAATAAAGATAATTTATGGAATTAATTATGTATCTATTGCAAACGATCATAGAATCCATTGCCTTGCATTTATTTTTTTAGAAGATATCTCATTTTATATTTATGTTATTTTATCCAGTCACATGCTGAAAGTTGTATTTCTTTAGATTTGATTTGCGATGATAGTTTTTTTTATTTGAACTTCCGGCATTGTTTTATTTTATTTTATCCAGTCACGTGCTCAAAAAAAAGGTTAAAATATTTCTTTAAAAATTCGTTAAAAATAGAAGCTTGAGTTATACATTAAAACACTGATATCACAAGTTCATCTCTTTTTAATTAAAAGCTAAATACTCTTCATTTTTTAAAGCATTTATAGACTCGTGCTACATACTATGCAGCTATTCACTTCATTTAGACTTTTTTATAGATGTATTTCTATTATTAAACAAAGCTGATTTATTTAATTAATAATACTGTAAAAGTCACAAAAAATTCTTTGCATTTTCTTTTTTTTTAAAAGAAAAAATATATTTTATATTTATTTCATTTCATGCAGACACGTGCTGAAAATTGCATTTTTAAATGTTTACTTTGCAATAATTATTTATTTATTTAATTTGAGTTTTTATCTATCTAATGGCAACCTATTGATAAAAGATAATTTTTCCCCTTCCACTCGTAACGTGCTCCTGCAGATTAAATTTTATTGTTTTGTCCGAAATATATTGTTGAAAAATATAGTTGAAATGCTTCTTTACAAATTCATTACAAATAGAAGCTTAAGTTAAAAGTTAAAATACTGATACTATTAGAAAGCTAATTTTTTTATCTTTAAATTGATGTTAAAATCATGTTTATCCGATAATATTTTCGGAAGTTATAGCGGAAAAACGTCGAAATTTCGCTTAAATTTTAATTAATTCAAATTCTAATTAAAAATTCGAAAAAAGGGCTCCGAGGTGCACATTCCCGACCTCCAAGGTATACATGTACCAAATTTGGTAGCTGTAGGTCCAACGGTCTGGCCTGTAGAGCGCCAACACACACACACACACACACACATACATTGAGCTTTATTATAAGTATAGATAACAGAAAACAACAACACTCAACAGTTGTGACAATCTCGCCACTCGTTCCGTAGGTGTCGCCAATGGCAGCCAGACATCACACTCATAATCTGAAACACATATAAAGGACCTATATTTGGTTAACTATGCTACAACACAATGCTTTGTTCTTTTTTTTTCATGTGGATCAGGCTTTATATTTTTTCTGACGAATTTGCTAAAAATAACTATAAAAACTGACAATGAGAGTTTCTAACAATTATAAAGTGTTCCAAAATTAATGCAAGAATTGATTATGTCACTATTAGAAACTAAACTGTTGGCAACCCTTTTTAGAAAAGACATTTCACAGCTAATAGTGCAGGATTACTAAAAAATGGAAAGTTTCGCGATAAAACAACGCCAGATTCAAATAATATAAGAACCAATTTTTTTCTTTAAAGTGTTATATTTTTATTAAACCGTAAAGTAAACAGGATAGGGATAAGTATATAGGAATAACAGAGCTAACGGTTTTCATGGCTTTGTTGGGACATGCTCCCTCTTTTGCTGAAATTCTCCATGACCATTTTGCATAAAGGAGATTTTTGTCAATGCAGCTTTGAATCTCCTTCTTAAATGCACGCGTTCTTGTGGGTTTGTTGGCGTAGACCTTTGACTTAAAGTAACCCCAAGAAAAAAATTTCATGGTATTAAATTATTCGATCTAGAAGACCATTTCTCAAATTTTTGATATGTGGTCGCCAGACTTTCATTATTTTTTGAAAATAAAGCCATAGAAGTCACGAAGTTTTATGATAGAATAATTAAAACACCTTGATCTATCATGTAACGTTCCATTTTCTTCCAGCCCTAAATTATCAGCAATTAAATGGGTTTTATAATAGAATTGCCAACGCTTACCAGCACGAATGGTGGCAAATTCAAATTTTTCATTAATTTCAGGACACTTTTTTACAAGTATCAGGTACATATGACCCATGATTACTGTAGTATGCTAAAGCTCCTTTTCACCTTTTCTGTTACATTTGTTATCAAGATTTAAAAAGTTGTAAGAATTCCCACATTCCTTGAGATGATTCATCATTGGGATTAATAGAATTTATAAAAATAAATTGTCATATAAACTTAAAGTTTGAAGATATATGTTTCATTTGATAGATGATCTTAAATCCAGGACAAATATTTCTCAAACTATAGAGGAAATATAACGTCCTGTTTTAAGCAAACTGTATTATAGCTCAAAGTTCTTTATTTATTTTATTTTATGCAGTTTGGAACGTATGGGTTCTATATTTGATAAAGTGTACTATAGATAAAGTCTGTTGATAAAGTGTTTTATAGCCCTACATTTTAAGATCTATTTGTTAAAAAAATTAACGACACATTGACAGTTTCTAAAACTTCAAATGATGAAAAATATTAGTATCAGTATGAATTTAAAAAATTTCCAACATTAAGAAGTATTTAGAGCATATATGTCCCATATTTGAGGTTTTATATACTAATTATGAGCTTTATACCTTTTCTAGTGGTTTCTTTTAAAAAGATTACAGATGTGTCAATTTCCAACATAATATGCTATAAAATTAACAGCTTTATAAAGTTTAACAGCTTTCTCAAAACACTTCAACATGAATTTACAGATTAGAGCATATATAACTCCCCTTTGACAGATGATCTAAAATATGGAACACACATGTCTTTTATAGCCTGGCACATATGTATTATATTTAATGAATTTTGTTATAGTTCCATGCTTTATGTGTCATAAATTTTGCGTTTGTTAGTTCAGAACCAAGGTCATCAAGGTGCATTATTTGAGGTTCGATTTCGGGTCCTTTGGGTTTAAGGCTTCGTAACATAACCCATAGACAAAAGTGCGCACCCGCGTCTGGAAGTTGTTATCTGGCTTATGAACTTATCACCACAAACTCAAACATTTTACGAGTAAAATGTCGATTCAGCTGTTATCTTCATCTTCTGTTCAAAGCAGAAAATTTTGACGTTACATACTTCTTGCGTACTTCTAAAAGGAGATATTAATCTGGTCAACTTATCTTCAAAGTTGCTTTACATTCAAAATTATTGGGACCTTATTAATTTCTTTAGAATTTATATATAAGAAAATTATACATATAAATCATATATATATCCAGTCATAAATAATGTTTCATTCATTTATTTACAGTTTATTTTATTTCTACGTTCTTGGCTATGACTGGCAGATACCTTTTATAATTTTCTAATTTAAATAAATTTATCTTATTTTTACCGTAGCACTAATTTTGTTCGTAACATTCTTTGATTAAATACGCTACTAGAAAAATAGACTTTTTCCCCTTCAATTTTACTGTCTCTCAAATCGAAATATTAAACCATGTGTCCCTAAATATTGAAGAAAAGACGAATCTCAATTTAATGAGTGGTTCTGTCCAAGATCTATAATTTATTCGCTTAAACGGTTCATTATTAAAGTCGATTCAAATTTCCGGATAGTTATACGGTTTTTAAATTCTTTTGTGAAGAGTTTTTCCTGTTTTAAGATTAAAGTTATTCCCTTAGGATGCGAAGGCTTTTATTTAGTTATTATAAAATTCTTTTATGTAGTTATTTTGAATTTTTTTATTAGAAAAAAATATATCTGTAATCTCTCCGTACAAATTATGAATATAATACACGATTATTACACAAATAATGTGTAAGTATTTCTTAAAGCTATGTAAGTAAAATTCAGCAATATCAAAAATTAATGAATTTCTTCCTGCATCATGAAAAATATTTTTGTTAATTGACCGTCATGATTAAGGGTTGCTACAATTATTATTTAAATATTTTTTTTCTGGTTATGTCTTAATGGTTTTCTTAGAATTGTCTTTTTAAACTTCAAATTTTGATAGATATATGATTCGTACTTTCTTAGAAACCATGCACTGTACTGTCTGTGGTGTTATAAATTTCTCATATTTGTTTCCCATATCTTGACTCTAGTATCTGTCTATTACTCTATCTTTGTCTATATCTTCCAGTTATATCACAGTAAAGACACCAATATTCGTTAAACGGATGAACTTTTAAAAAATTTCCATCTTGCTTTGTTTTTAAATTAAAACCTTAATTATAAATGCAAGAAAAATTCAGAAATTTTAACTAAAACATGTCTTTTATTGAAAGATGCTCAGTATGGGGAAATAAAATAAGTTTTCATATTTCAATCACCCATAATAGAAATGAATTATTGGTAGTAACAATGATAATTTAACTTCATTAATATTTTAATCGTCAAGAATGGGAAGAAATAGGATGTTATATTGATTGCAACAATAATAACAGTTTAAATTTTTCAACCATATTTCAATCATCAACAAGGAAAACAAATAGAACAGATTATTGCTTGCAATAATTTTAACAATTTAATTCCAACTTCAACAATATTTTAATCGTCAAGAATGGGAATAAATAGGATGTTATATTGATTGCAACAATAATAACAGTTTAAATTTTTCAACCATATTTCCATCATCAACAAGGAAAACAAATATTACAGATTATTGCTTGCAATAATTTTAACAATTTAATTCCAACTTCAACAATATTTTAATCGTCAAGAATGGGAATAAATAGGATGGTATATTGCTTGCAACAATAATAACAGTTTACATTTTTCAACCATATTTCAATCATCAACAAGGAAAACAAATATTACAGATTATTGCTTGCAATAATTTTAACAATTTAATTCCAACTTCAGCAATATTTTAATCGTCAAGAATGGGAAGAAATAGGATGGTATATTGTTTGCAACATTGATAAAGATTTGAGTTCGACTTTAACAATATTTTAATCATCTACTCTGAAAAGAAATAGAATGATCTATTGTTTGTAACAATGATACAAATTTAACTGACTTCAGCAATATTTTAGTCATCTATGATGGAGATAAATAGAATGGAGTACCGGTACCAACAATGAAAGCAATTTGAGTTTGATTTCGACAACATATAAATAGAAATATTCATTTACTTCTTTATTAGTTAAAACATAAGAGAAATAATTACATTAATAATGGCAAAATATTTGAAATTCAAAATGACCTAGTTCTTAGAACAGGGTCAATTTAACGTATGGCCACTAAAGGTTCATTAAGATCACAGCGGAAGTGTAGTTTCAGTAAAAGAAGAGAACAATTAAATTCCAAGCTATTCTATTTTCACTTTGCTTATTTATCTATGTCCAACCACGTAACATATTTTTTCGATAAAAACGATTTTTGAACATGCATTGTCAGATGCATAAATAGCTAAATTGTTACTTCGAAATATGACTTTAGTATCAGACCGAATAGAGCTTTTTAAGGGCCTTTAAGCAATACAAATTTTAGAACCCATTTTTCTCACCAAACTGTGAAAATCCAAGATTTTTTAGGGACATTAACTCAAATTTTATATACCTGATTTTAAGCAGCAAATTTTAATAAATCGAAATAACAAAATATTTTATTATAGACCTCTTTCAAAAAAATTTACTTCATTAAATAGCACGTAAAAAATTTTAAAACTGAAATTCTAGAGATTCAACTAAAAAATTTTGAAATTCAAGAAAAATTTAAAATAATGTCAAACTTTTTAATCACAATGTAAAATAATATTTAGTAATAGAATCTGACATTTTTTTTTGAAATTGTGAACGATCACATTTTCTTAGATTTATAAAATAACTAATATAAGGAAGGGGATTATTTAGGGATGTTATTAGAAAATGCTCCAAAATTAAACATTTGATGTCTATTAAAAATGTTCACTAGTGACTTCGAATGCATAATTACACAAAATCAAATTTTTTTATCTTCTTAAAATTTTAAAAAAAATATCTTTTCAATCTGTCAATTTTACTTCCATATATGCTCATATTATTTCCATACACTTTTTTGAAAATTTTTTAAATAATTTTAAAATTTGTTTCAAACACAATATTAACCTTATTTTTTTAGCTAGATAATGCCTTGGGGTTGCCAGCATGTATGAAGAAAAACTTTTTCAAATTTTATTTCAAGTCAGATTCTTTGATCTAATCATTAAATTTGGTACATAGATAACTCTTATGTGATGATTAAGAATACGTTTTCTTAAATTTTTAATTAAAAGTTATTCGGCATTGCCGAATTTCATCTCTTTATCTTTGGATGATATTAACGAACAAATATCATCATATCATTTCAGAACATATTAAGAAATTATTATACAAAATTTATTTCATCGTTAAAGATGTTTTTCATGGGAAAATTCTATCATAATCTATCTATCTATATTTGAAAAAATAGCATCTAAAACAGCATGAAAACGTATGTTAAGTGCAAATATAAAATTATTGTAAAGTTTAAAAAAAAAACTCACCTTGGAACAAAATTTTTGAATTTTTATAAAGAAACAAGCTGAAACATTAAGAACATTAAATTTTTTTAAAAAGATAGTTCCGCAAAAAGTATATTTAAAAGCTGTTTCAATTTAAATAACGTTATAAAAATAGTTTAATATATTCTACAGTAATAACTTCCATTGTTTTAGTTGATGTGCTTAGAGATCATTTTAATATTAAAATTTTTTAAAACAATTTAAGAAAGACGATTCGTGCCTAAATCCTTCTTTTGTGATGTTTTGGGCAAGATATTTAAATCCCTTTCTTTAACTCTCTTTTAACTTCCTGTTTTTAATAACAAATGCGATGTTCTACTTTTTAAATGCACTCATAAAAACATGTTTGTTTATTTATTTTTCACTTTTACCATTCTTTTCTAAGTAATATAAAGTCAATATTATCATTACATATTTGTTTTTAATTTGCTTAACTATTTTACGAATGAATATATTACAAACATGCAGAAATAAAAAATATATATATTGCGTTGTAATTCTTGATGACTTTTCAAAATTTCGCTTTATGCCCCTTTATATGTTTACCATAAAATTTGAAAATGTCAGATAAGCTAAATAACAAAGAAATTAACGAAGAAGAATGACTCCGTAGTAATATGGTAATATCTTGAATGATGTTTTCCAGGCGGTTTCCTTTTACATTTTGGATAAACAGTCGGAACTTTTGAAAATATAATCAAATCAAAACGGTTGAATTTAAGAATTATGAATTATGCATTTCTTCTATTAGTGGTGATGCATCTTTACTCTTTCTAACCGAGACCTTTTTAGTTGAGAGCCAACCGAGAAATGTTGGACATTTTCCCTTTTATTACATTTACGATATGAATTTCAAATTGGACTTAACTAGGATTGTTTTAAATCTGGAATTCATTGTGTTTTTATCCATTTTGAGTGAAGAAGAAAAAATATTTTGGTCTTTAAAAATTCTCGGCGGTTTTCCGAATATTTAAATTCAAAGCATTCATCGTTTTTGTTGTTGCTGGAATTTATTTCTTTTAAAAAAAAGTTATGCAAGTATGTGATTTCTCTCTCTCTTTATAAACAAGACATTCAAAGCTATGGGAATGAATAATTTAAAGTATTATTAATGGCATTCTGTCCGGTAGTCTTAACGTTTCGACAAAAATTGTCTCAGAAAATGGAATGGAATTTATCCTTTAGATTTTTGGAAATGTTTCAGAACTTAGATAACTATTTTATTTATGTATATATTTTTAGAATAAAACGTTACTCAATATTATTCTAAATAAAAAATTAGGATTTGAGGATTTGAATAAATTATCTATTTAAATTTTGAATTCATATCCTAAAGAAATCTCTCTTTGTGGTTGCCATTCTACTTTTTAATATTCAAATGATATGCAAAAAAATTACATGTAAAATTATTCATTTTGAAATGTTTGATAGAAGCAATGAAAAGAATTGCTGCCCTTTTTACTTTCGCGTATATGTAATAAAGAGAAAGTAAAGTAATCGTTCAAAAATTCGATCCAAATTTAAATGGAACTCTTCATTTTAGACGTCCCTCAGTTCGAAAAACACATTTCTGGAAAACATCCATCTGTCTTTGCTAAAGAAAACTCAAAACTGGATAGAGAAAATACAAAAATTACACCAAATTTCTAAATTTCTATCCAGTTTTATGCAAAATTTGTTCAGAGGAAGTCGAATAGTCGGAAGTTCGAATATAAACTAACATGATAATTACAAAACAAAGAAAGATAGATAGATAAAATTCAATACTTATATTTAACAACTATAATGTAGAAGTATATCAAAAATTGAGCCAAACCCAAAGCGAAATTGACCTTCTATCTGTCTATACTTTTAGAAGTAAATAAACACGATAATTCAAATACTACATTTATATTAATAAATTCATTTTTCCTCTTTACCCTTAATTATCTATAAGTAATTTTTTGTTATTTACTTAAATATGTGAAAATCATAGGTTTGCCTCAGATAGTGAGGAAAACAGATTGACTAGATTGCAAATTTTTCTATAGCTGACTAGTCAGAAATATATTAGCATTGTAATGTTTTAGGCTTTTTTCGTTTAATTTGTTATTCCTAAAATTTACTTTTAATCATATTAATTGTAACGTTCTTGGAAAATATATATTTAAATAATCAGTGTAATACATTTATTTTTAAACATAGCATCTCAAACGAAGAAATTTACTTAAAACTGTTTTTTAAGCAATAAAAACAGATAAATATACTTGAAAATATTTTTTAAAGTATGCAAATAATTAAAATAAATTCCCTGAGAGTAAAATTGATAAAAATAGGATGTTATTTTTTTATTTTAAAGAGAAATATAAAAATAATTTTTGGGATACATATAGTCAGAAGCCATTAATAAACTTTCGATTAATTTTAATTAAGAATTTTTTCAATTAATTAGAAAAGAATGAAAATTTTAAAAACCTTTTTTTTTAATGAAGATTCATTGTCTCAGAATAGATTATGGAAGAAAAGATATGCTAAATTTATTGGCTCTAAATCCAACTAACTGCCATGTGGAACGTTTTCCATCAAGTAATCTATGTACTATCACCATATGTATGTTAACTTGTTTTATTTAACAATATATTTATTTTATCAATTTGTGACACTATTACTATGTTAGAAACTAAATTCACCATTTGCACGAAACGGCAAGTCGTTAAATAAATATTTACAGTGAAATGAGACTGTTTGCTTTCCTCTTAAAAGTAATGCAGTCTATGATTATTTGTTTTCTAAAGCAGCGACAAGGTCACGTAAATACTGAAAGATTAAATCGATAAAGTGAATGAATGGAGATTGGAAAAGCAGACCTTCAAGAGATACAGTAATCAAGTGAATGTTTCATGTTTTTTATATTTTGCATTACTTATTTATATCATATTTTTTGAAAATATAAAATCAAAGTTGTGACTCCAAACAGTGATATAAAATAACTTTGGAAGAAAAGAATGTTTTGTAAAAACATTTTGATTGTCGACTTTTGTATCGTAACCATAATGACTTATTGTTACACAACATCGTTTTGGCTTGAAATTTGCCTTTTCTATTCAGGCTTTAATTATTTAATTTATGAAAAGGTGATAAATATATTTTTGACTGGGTTTCATAAGTTCTCATAAAAATATCTTACTGGTTCATTCTAATTTTAATTCAAAAGCGAATTTCAAAATAATTTTTTTAATTATATTTTTTTACATTTATTTTTCTTATTTGTAAAAATTGGCGCAACTGCGATTTTAAAATAAAAGAACGACATTTTGAATAAAATTAATGCATTTATTGATAAGAATTATAGCTTATAAATTTTAATTATGAGTAACTGTCCATCATGCTTTATTTATTTTCAAGGTTTTGACGAAATCCATCGCTCTAATTTAAATATTATTACATACAAAATTATATTTAACTGAGTCGTCGTCTTTTTTTTTTCAAATCGCATATACTCGATTATGAAGAACAATTGAAAATCTTCGGACGGATTGTGAATAAGTACTGATTCACACATGTATCAATATAAAATGTATATTAGTTTATTACATACTAATAGACTAAATACTAATACATTTATAAACTCTTGTGATAAATATAATAATTTCCTAGTTAAAATTAACTTGGTTGTAAATTCAAAAAATAGGAAGAATCAGATGGTAAAAGGAAGCAGAATTAAAACTACTCAGTTTATTAACCAACCATTTACGAAATCCCAATGACCGTTAAGTTGAAATGCTGTCGTAAGAACAGAATAAAGAAAACATTTTAATTTGGCACGATTAGAGTTCACAAGATTTCACTAAAAGGACTAGAGCTCGATGGTCCATGTCACCTGACAAATTATGTCTTAACGTCTATTTGCTGATGGTTCATTGACTTGAATTTGGCACCAGGGTAGAGATAGTTACCATATTTAATTTTAAACAGCTTTATTTTTTACTATTGGAACGATACAATCACTTTCCTGTGTCTGCCATTTCAATGTTATGGACTTACTGAATACAACAGCTTTCCTGTATATTTTCTCATGTTCCAATTCCTACCTTTGGCATCATCGATTGCCTATCTAGTTTTAACCTACTTTGCCTCTCAAATCCAGACTCCGTCAAAGCTCAAAATTATCTCACACGTGGGATATCTTTGATATGCTAAAGAAAAGAACATTACTGTAATAATTACGAATAAAACCAACACCAACAGATCTTTATTTTTTTAATCTTTTCATTTCACCGTGTTTGCTTTTTCTTGATGGGCTTTTAAAGATATTTCAATGTTAGTAACCTAATATATATTATCAATAATTCATTTCTTTTGTTTCTACTAGGTCATTGGCATCATGTCAGTCTTCTTCATCTGTGTTTCTATCCTCTCCTTCTGCCTCAAAACGCACCCCAACATGCGGGTGCCCGTCATCCGGAACGTGACTGTTCGTACCTCCCCTCCCAATGCCAACACCAACGTCTCGACGCACGCGTGGACGCTCGACAAGACCCACACCTACCCGCACGACGTCTTCTTCTACATCGAGTGTGTCTGCAACGCCTGGTTCACTTTCGAGATCACGGTCCGGTTCATCGCCAGTCCCCGAAAAAGCGAGTTCGCATGCGGGGCGGTCAATCTCATCGACTTCACGGCCACCCTCAGCTTCTACATCGACCTGGCACTGCAACGATTCGCATCGCACCTCGAGAACGCAGACATCCTCGAGTTCTTCAGCATCATCCGCATCATGCGGCTGTTCAAGCTCACCCGCCACTCGGCCGGGCTCAAGATTCTCATCCAGACCTTCAAGGCCAGCGCTGGGGAACTCATCCTGCTGGTCTTCTTCCTGGTCCTGGGGATCGTCATATTCGCCTCGCTCGTCTACTACGCGGAGAGGATACAGTACAACCCTACCAATGACTTTAACAGCATACCACTCGGACTGTGGTGGGCGCTGGTCACGATGACCACTGTTGGGTACGGGGATATGGTACCTAAGACTTACGCGGGGATGTTCGTCGGTGCCCTCTGTGCACTGGCCGGCGTGCTGACCATATCACTGCCCGTGCCGGTCATCGTATCAAATTTCGCCATGTTTTATTCTCACACGCAGGCAAGGGCGAAGCTGCCGAAAAAGCGAAGGAGGGTGATGCCGGTAGAACAGATCAGGGGGCACGCGATGAGGAGTCACGTGCCCATGAGGACCGAGGGCCCCCCACCGGCAAGAAGGATCAATGCCCTTAAACAGAACATACCCAAGGATTTCCTAGGAGGAACTAGAGCAGGTGAGAGGATCATTATATATCTTTGTTCAAAAGCTATGAAATATTTTATTCTAGATTTTTTATTTAATTCATTAGTTGCGTATAAGTATTAAAATTTATAATATTTTATAAATCCTCAGGTTAAAATGAAAATATTTTCATATTATATACAATTAAATAGATAGTGATTTTTAATAATTTACTAAAACGAAAATATGCATCGAATTTTCTACTATAAATTTGTGAAATGCAAAGATTGTTTAACTATTACGCTTTTATGTGTGTATAAATCTTCATAAAATTGCCAAAGAATGCAACTACACCATGTAGTCCCTTTTGCTTGTTTGGATCAATATATTAATATGAAACTCAAAAAGTATATTAACATAAATTTACATTTCTACAGACAATAACAGCTAAATTCTATCTTCTGACTTATTTGAAATACAATTTCATGTCTTGAAAATATACTTCTGTGTTTATAATCAATTCTAAGTGTTAATTAAAAGGTTGAATGAACTAAATATATTTCGAATTTCAATAGTTAGCTTTAATTATAGTTCACACATAAAAAGTAAGACTTCTATTTAGATAACACAAAAGATTAATTAAAAATTTGCATTTATAATCATTGATTATTTTGTGCATTTGAGTGCGTTTCTCTTCGTAGAAAACTCCCTCGGGTAAGAATTTAATTAGCACTTAGAATATTGAACAAAATAATTAATTAAAAAAATTAATATATATTGTTAAAAGTTTGTCAACAAAATAATAATCAAATTAGCTGCTACACTTCTAAAACTATTTCAGCATTCTTAAATTAAATGCACCATAATTTCGGGGTATTATTATTTCTGCGACGCATAATAAGCAAGTGCTACTCTTAGTCCTGACAGAAAAAAAGTCAGCAGATAATCTTCTTCACCGTATAATCTGCTGCGGCAGATAGTTAGTAACTATTGCAGTTACGATTTTCAGTTTTAACTGGATCATACGTTGTACGTTATTTCTTGCTTATAATCTACTGATTATACGCTATAAATAACAGTAATCATCATTTTTATCTTTATTCCATTTCTAATGCAATCAAAGTCTCCAGGCGCATGCGTAAAAGCGAAAAGCGTTTCCATATGCGGTGTGAAAATTAAAGCAAAGTGATTACAGTGCATGCAATAGGGGGGGAAAGCCCAAAGTTTAAACAGCTGCAAGTTTATAAATAAAATCTTAAAAATCAACTTTTTTTTTATAAAAACAAGAAGGTTCTAGGAGTCTGAGACTTCGGATTGCAATGAAAATATTTGTTTGAGCTTTTATGATATGAAAAGATGGTGTTGCTATAAGCTTAACAAACGCGTTAAAATTAAGGTTTGAAGGTTTTTCCAGCCCATTTTTTAAAAACTTGTTTTTAAAGTTAATTTGCCACATTTGAAAGTATGTTTTTAAATTAAGGAAACCGGTTTAAAGAATTGTCTTTATTATGTAAAAATTAATTTAAAACATATTTGATTTGCTATTCATTCTATGCAACGAAAACCAGATTTCAAAACTTATTTCAGAAAATGAAATTATTAAGTTATCTGGAAAAATATTGTCTAGAATATTTCCAAATTCTTGTGACGAAAAATCTGGTTCTGATAAAGAGCAAATTGAAGAAACTACGCATCAGAGTAAAATTTACTCAGTTAAAATATAAAAGAAGCCATACAAAAATCACTTCTTAAGTTTCCTGAACACCTTTCTTAAGTTTCCTGAACATATTTTATTCAATTTATTTTTATATTTTATTCAATTTATTTTTATATTTTATTCAATTTATTTTTATATTTTATTCAATTTTTGACATTCTATTCTATTTTTGACAACAATTCGAAAATTAGCTAAAACCGAAAAAATATTGAATTCGAAAACCATTTTTTTAAATTCGGTTTTTTTTTTTTTTGTATAAATTCTAGTTTGAACATAAAACAGATAACTGCCGTGTGGCAACATACATATTTAAGAATAAGCAGTGATTTTTTTAAATATATATTGACAGAATGTTTTGAAACTATACTTTTTAACGAATAGTTATTATTTTTCAAAAAGTCAATCACTTTCCTTTTATCGTCCAGTGTTAAAATCACAATACCTTTTCCGTAACACAACACCAAAAAGGTGATCAATCCAACTCGAAACCCACATTAATGACTTCCTTGAAAAGTCATCAAACACTCATTCGCCAGCTAATGAATATGGAAAGGGGCTGCCTTTTCTCTTCGCATGAATAATTAAAGAAAAGACATAACTTTTCAAGACAACCTGTTCTTGCCTTGATTGCCACCTTGCCATGGCCCAGTCCGTTTCATTAACTTGCGAGCGAGAGAGAGAGATCTCATTGCTGATTGTCAGCTTAACTGCTGGTTTAACGGAGTTCTTTATTACTCTTTGCACCAGATTTTTTTTTCTTTTTTAACTCTCTTTTCCCTCCATCATACGACAGCGAATTTACGTTTAAAATTTTTGCAAGAACTGGAGGAGGGTTGATTAAAATTTCACCTGTCGTTGATAGGGCCTCTTATTACTCGAGGTAATGAGGAACATGACATTTCATTAGTTTTTAAAAGATTTCGTGGAAATATGTGGAGCATGCATGAAAGGATAGTCTCAGCTTTTGGAGAATTATCTAAGCTAGCGATAATCCGCCGGAATATTTCCTTCCCGATGAATTCTCTGAAAAGGTGAATTATTTAATGACTTTAGTTAGTAGAACAGGCTTCGTTGATATCTTCGCAGTTTATTTAATTTTTATGAGGTACGATAATGACAGAAAGATGAATGTGCTTTCTTAAAAATTAAACCATAGTTAAGACGAGACTGGAAATTAATTGGTTTGCTAATGATTCACTGATAATTACAAGAAGATACGTGCTTTCATTTGAGAAAGGTAAGAAAGATTACGACTTAATAATTAAAAAGTATGTAAAAGAGTGTAATGGTTTTAATTTTAAAAGATTTTGTGGAAATATGTGAGCCTTGTTTGGAAGAATAGTTTCGGCTTTTAAAGAATTACCTAAGCTTGTGATAATCAGTGGAAAGGCTTCATTCTCTCAGACTTTTCCAAACGATGAATTATTTAATAACTTTAGATAACAAATTCTTTAATAATTAAAACATAATTTTTATGAAATAGGATAATGACAGTGAAAGGAATGTACTTATTGAAAATTAACCATAGTTCAAAGAAAACATTGATTACGAATCACAAGAAAATTGATTTTTCTTATTGTAGAAAGTAAAAAATATTGCAAGCTTAATAATTAAAACTATGTAAGAGACATAATAACATTTATATATAGATGATTGCACTGTAAGCAATGAATACGTAACTATTTCTAGAAAAAAAACTCTATCAAATTAACACATATTTTAAAAGGTATATTAGTTGTTATTATTTGTAATTTTAACGTCTAGGTAAATAAATAAGTGCAAATGTTTTAATTCTTTTTTAACCCTAAAGTAAAACTTACAATAATTTCAACTACTGCAAACAAGTTATATTTTTTTTACATTTTAAGCAACACATGAAATGTAACATTACTAAATGGAATAACATACATATATCTCTAGCTATTTAGAATTTAATTGTTTGGAATTTGATCAGTTTTTTTAAATTATTGAATCGTTTTATCTTACTTTCATTCTTGCTGAAGCTCCATCATTTTGATTATTCGATTATTCGTGGCACGGGTTTTATTTTCAGTAATACTTTGATAATAAGTTGACATCACAAATCTCTTAAGCTGAGTTTAATGAATTGAAAGATACGATAATTAACAAAGTACTAGTGGTCCAAATCACATTTGTAGCCATGAACGGAGGCATAAGCTAGCCTTGAGATATAAGTTTAAAAAACCATATTGTTACGAGCTGATAAAATGTTAAGTTTAAAGAAGCTCGATTAGTATTAATATAGAAAGCGATTTGAAACATTATATGTCCCGTCTGCATAGGTTCCATATATGTTGCTAAGCTTCAAAGGAACACTTTTAGTAATTTTTCTTAATGCATGATGTGGGAACATCGATGATATTCACATGAGGAGTTACCATAATTGATGGCATCCTCGAGAATTCTACAACATCCTTTAACTCAGGAGATACGAACATCAGTTACTAACACCATAATATCGAAAGAGGTGCTTTCACCCTGAAATGATAAATACCAGATCGCTCAGTAATGCCTTAACAGTCATTGTAGAGTTAAAGAGCTCTAGATGTTAAATTTTTTTAGAATTAAATGAAATGTAATATTGAAGAGAATGAATGTCCTTAAATATATGAATCCAACTTTTTACTCCTTAAGATGGAATCGAACTTGACTGTAAGTGAAAGGTGACCTGTAAAGCATTTTGAGCACAAAAATTGTACAGTTAAAATTCAAGATAAATCCAGTGACAGATTTTTGATTGAGAATATTAAGCAATTGTGTAGGTCCACAGATAGTCAATCAAACATGTTTTCGGCTTAGTAATTTTGTACAAAGATTTGCAAATTTTTCAAGTTTTATGCGCTCAGTTTTATGCCTAGTGTGTATTTACATTAAATTATTAAAAACAGTTAATGTAATGACCACGCCATTACCTTTTAAAGTTACATTGAAGTATTAATCATTCGTTTATTTATGTTATTTTTTACTTAATATTGCAAAATAATTTTAATGCGACATTAATTTGAAATTTGTTTTTCATCTCACATAATATTTAAATGTGTAAAGGAAAAAGGAAAATCTATCAGTAGAAAGTAAATTTTCAATAATTTTCTAGTAATATTTTTTGAACAAATAATTTTATCATCTAATATATAAAAATGAATTTTTGTATGTTCGCGCCTTTTGCACTGCGATGAAACTTGCGACCCAAATGCGATGAAACTTTGCCAATTTATTGCTTGCACTTACGCAAAGGTACGAACTCATAGTGCAATTATTATATCTAATATATAAAATTGAATGTTTATTTATTCGTATTTTATGCGCTACAGTATCAATCACCCGACTGCAATAAAACTTTGCCAACTGATTGCTTTGAATTTAGAAAACCCATATTTTTCTCAAGTCCTGTTGTATATTGAATGCTCACGAATCGGATAACCAAGAAATTTGTTTCTGCTGAAGACAGAAAAACAAAAAATATCATCTATCCTAAACTATATTTGAATAATAAATAGAATTAATATCATTCATGCTTCCCCTTTATATATAATTCAATTTCAATGAAGGCATTCATTACCGGCAAAAAATAAATATTATTTTTCTGTCATTTCTAATTAAACAAGACGGCTATTTCAATTTCCAAAAGATATTTCCTAAATTATTTCTAATTAATTCAGGTATGTGCTGTTTACCAGCTAGTAAATAAATAAAACATACTTATTTTTGTGTTAATAAAATAATAAAATGAATCTTCAAAGTGTTTATTAAAAGTTTCGAAATGTAGAACTAAATCGACCAATTATTTAAAAAGGGGTCACATGAACTGTAATGCCTACGGCATAAAATTTCTAAATCTGCCACTGAATAAATTATAAAATTAGCATCTGAAACATTTAATTATCAAAATAGGTTGTCTAATTTGAATATTCACTTCTAGAGAGTGCACAATTTGTCTCGGATAACATCGCATCAGCACTGTCCTGTAAATAAACATAATTTCCATAATTGAAGTCTTCATGTTGGAAAACACAATTTTGTCTCTTGAAAATACAAGCAACGGTTAGGGAGGAAAAATCTTGTATAAATAATTCTATTCAATTGCTACAAAA
This sequence comes from Argiope trifasciata, assembly GCA_026543055.1. Classification (NCBI taxonomy): domain Eukaryota; kingdom Metazoa; phylum Arthropoda; class Arachnida; order Araneae; family Araneidae; genus Argiope; species Argiope trifasciata. The sequence goes on from JAPMOQ010020864.1 coordinate 262,561, forward strand.
GAAAAATATGAGTATTTAAAACAAGTGAAACAAAATGCGTGAAATGAAATTTTAAAAGATAATTTTTCGAAAGGAAAGCTCTGAATATAATATTGGAAAGCATATAAAGATATTAATTTTAATTTGCATCTCATAAGAAGTATATTCAATTAAAGAATACTAACCGAACTAAAACCTGCAATAAATATTTTATAGAAATTTACAACTATAGGCAAGTTATTAAATTAATTTTTTTCAGGAAGGGTTTATAGTTAAAGATCTAAATCATTTTCTAATTTTTATTTATTTCAATTGAGGAAAAGTGCTATTGATTTTTCTAATTTAAATATATTGGGTTTTTTTAAGTGAAAATAAAAATAAATATTCAATTTTCTTTTATTAAGGAAAATATTGATAAATAAAACTATATTGGTGCAATGCATAGGAAGAATACATTTTTTGTCATGTGAGAACATGGTATTGTTTTGGTTAGGGAGTTTTGAAGTTTCAAAATGTATTGGTAGAAATAAAGGGCATCATTAGAAGTTATCACTCGAAAAAGCACAGAGGAAAGTGTGAATTAACGTGAGACAGCAAAAAGTTGTATCAAAAGTTTTGTAATATAATGTATTGGGTTGTTCGGAAAGTCATTTCGTTTTGTTTTTTTTTGTCAAAATGAAAAGAAATTTTCGTTTAATGAATAAATTATTTATTAAATTATAAAATTGCCATTCTGGTCTAATACCTTTTGCCATATTTTTGGTAGTAACATGATTACACGCTCATAAAAGTTTTGGTCTTTGCTGTAAAAAAAACTGATCGAGGCGGTTTTTGGCCTCCTCATTTGAAGGAAAAATTTTGCAAATCAGTTCTGGTACTGATGTACTGTTAACACATCTTCTCCACACATATTGGCTAATTTATTTCTGGCTTGACAGCATTTTTACCTTTTATATAGCAAAAAAGAAAAAAATGACGAAAATGCTGTTTATTGCTCTCCATATTTAAAAGGGCACCATCCAAAAAGTACTGCGAAGAATCAGCTGCACTTTTTCACACTCATGCCTTGCTATATCAGCTCTTAAAACATAAAATGATTTTGCGGTTTAAGTATGAAATTGGGTGCGAAAAATACAATTAAATCCTCTGTCGGGAAAAAACGAAATTACTTTCCGAACAACCTAATATATAATTTATATTTTATATGTATATAATATATATTATAGCATAATTTTCATTTTTTTTCTAGAGGACAAAAAAAGTTTTGGGGCTCCAATGATTTTGAAATGGGGGAATAAACATCACTTATCTAAATACCAATGCATGTGCAATCTGATAGTAGCAAGATTGTTTCAAATCAGTTTAAACTGGTCAATGGCTTAAATTAATCGAGCCAAATAAAGATAAGATTAAAAATAATGGTATCCTCACATAATAATTTGAAATTTAAAATTACAGATTTTTTTTTCTATTTAGAACTTTTAATATAAGGTGCATAATCAAACCTGCTTTGGAAGAAACAGGAGACTATAAAATATGAATTGAATTTGTTTTGGTAATTTATAAAAAGACTTGAATCAAAAGGTTTGTAGGACTGATTACTTTTCACCCCTGCATGATATATTAAATGATATGATATATCATTGATTCAGTATATCATTATGCGGAATATATCAGTATTCGGAAAAAATGCCAAAATTACGTTCAGTACAAACATAATTCTATTTATTACATCCCTATTATTTATCCACATCAAACTATTTGTTTCATTCTTTGGTCATCTTAACTAAAAGCATTTGTCTATCAAGCTGTAATCTATACTTATAATAAAGCTCAGTGTGTGTGTGTGTGTGTGTGTGT
>JAPMOQ010020864.1:272227-291430 GCA_026543055.1 Argiope trifasciata
TTATAAATCAATGAATAAACATACTTATAAATCAATGAATAAACATAATATTATTTTTGGCACGTAATACTGCTTGGATTCTTCTAGAAATCGATTCATACAAGTGTTGAATGGTGTTTAGAAGAACATTGTACCATACTTCCTGGAGATATTGTGAAAATTTTGGGAGAGATGCTGGTGGGAGATGTCAATTTTGTATTGAACGCTCTAAAATAGACCATAACGATTCAATTATATTGAGGTCGGGTGACGGTACGGGCCATGGCAGGTGTTTAACTTCATCCTCGTGTTCATCAAATTATGAGAGGACACGTCTCGCTGCATGGATAGAAGCATTATCATCCTGGAAAATATCATCTTTTGCAGGAAGCAAAGTTTGCATCATAGATCTTTAATAATGCTAACGCATACTTCCAGAATATATAAATTGCTATTCTTAAAAAAACTGGTGGCTATTATTATGTTTTAAAGCTTACGAAGAGCATTTAAAAAGTCGTCACTTTTACCTACAAGTGTTACCATTATTTTTACAATCGCCTGTAAGTCAGAACTCTGCCTCTGTCAGTATAAGTTCGTTTTGAATTAAAGAATCCCTAATCATGAATTGCAAGATATCATATAGAAAATAGGATTATCGTTTTTATATATTGATATTATGTATGTGGATATAATTGGAACAAAATTCTTCAAAACTGTCAGCTAGTTAGACCGTAATTTCGACAATTGATGCAAAATTATTCAAAATAAGTTGAGGATGAAATCGTAATTCTAAAATGATGCAAAATTTATTCAAAGCATTTTGAAAAACAAAAATCATAATTCTAACATGATGCAAAATTCATTCAAAATCCTCTGCAAATCAGATTATCATTGTGACATGCAAAATTCGTTAAAAAAAACTCTGCATATTTGATCATAATTGTAACATGTTGCAAAATTTGTTCAAATTGCTCTGCGAGTCAGATCATTTTGCACATACTAAAAAATTTATCTCGAAATTGTAATTGAATTTATATTAAAATTAGCGGTATCACTTGTACGATAAGCTTTATTTTCAGCAAAGTCTAATATAGGACACATTGCGCCGACATAAGGCTAACGGTGTAATGAAAAAATTCAATTACTTCAAAAATGAAATCGTACAAAGCAAAAGATCCTAACACTATTTCCGTGGTATAAAAGTAATGCTTTTTAAATTTTAAAAAAATCATTAAGTTTCACTGGCTGCAAATAGAGCCAATAAGCTAAACATTCCATAATAAATTAAGAACATGATGTAAATTGGAATAAATCTGACATCATAACAATTAATAATATCAATAAAATCTCACAACAGAATCCAAAATTATAATGGCGCAACTAATTTATATCGCCTAAACAATAATTTAATCTTTTTTATGCAAGCCCGTTTTTCTGAAAGCCTAAAATTATTATACTTGAAACTTCCATATGCGTCATCTTGACATTATGAAAGCTTACATCCTGGACCTTAGCATGTTATGAATGACCCGTGTCCCACTAACTCGCCTATTCCATTTCCCAGTTCCGCGGACTGTCTGTTTCCTGGAATTGAACTGCGACATGATGACGGATGCGGCCATCGTGCTCGGCCCTTCCTGTTTACTGTTAGCTTCCATGATCCATTGTTTGTTTGGTGTTGTGGGTCATCCTTTCTCTTAGGCGGGCGTTATAGATGGGGAAGGGTGGCGGTCAAGGACTAATGCTTCAATGACAGTAAAAAAAACATCTGGATGTGCTGTGTGATTTCAACCAATGTTGACTCATCAAGTAGTAAGAATATATTTAATCGGGTTTTTTTTTAGATTTAAATATTATAATGAGTTTATAAAACTGATTTATCATAGTGCTTTACATGAAAAAAAATTCACATGCCCAGTTCGTTTTCTAGATGATATTTGTTGACTCATCAAGTGATAAGAATATATTTAATTGAGTTTTTTTAGATTGAAATATTATAGTGAGTTTACAAAACTGATTTATTCTAGTGCTTTACATGAAATAAAAATCATTTTGCCAGTTCGTTTTCTTAACTGATACTTGTTGACTCATCAAGTAATAAGAATATATTTAATCTTTTTTTTTAGATTGAAATACTATAATGAGTTTACGAAAGCGATTTATCATCTTGCTTTACATGAAATAAAATTCACATACCCAGTTTTTTTCTAGATGATATTTGTTGACTCATCAAGTAATAAGAATATATTTAATCGTTTTTTTAGATTGAAATACTATAATGAGTTTGCAAAACTGATTTATCATAGTGCTGTACAAGAAATAAAATTCACATGTCCAGTTCGTTTTCTAGATAATATTTGTTGACTCATCAAGTAATAAGAATATATTTAATCCTTTTTTTAGGCTGAAATATTATATTGAATTTACAAAACGGATTTATCATAGTGCTTTATATAAAATAAAATTCACGTGCCCAGTTTGTTTTCTAAAAGATATTTGTTGACTCGTCAAGTAATAAGAATATATTTAATCGTTTTTTTTAGATTGAAATACTATAATGAGTTTACAAAACTAATTTATCGTGATGTTTTACATGAAACAGCATTCAAATGCTCAGTTCTTTTCTAGTTAATATTTTTTGAGTGATCATTTAGCATCTAAGTTATTAATTCCCCAAACTATTGATGATATATGGGAATAACGGTTAAAATTAAAAATTAATTGTTAAGATTTTTCATTCATAAACAGATAAAAATTTGATTTTGTAAAAAAAAATATTTTAACTTAGGTTCCTACGTTGTAACATTTGCAGTTTAAAGGTATTCCTGGAACATTTAAAAAAAAAATTCCGTACACTTCGAAAAAATGTTTTTTAATACCTTTTAAAGATTCTTAAAGTAATAAGAAAGTATAAAGATTCTTAGAGAAGTAATATAACCAAATTACATAACTGTAACAATAATTCTTACAATAATTTAGTAAAGTTTTCATTAGATTTCGAGCAAAGGATTTTTTAATATTAATATCTAAAAAATATTATTAAATTATGTAAATAAATTGCATAAGAAATAATATAAATAAATTATATAATTGTATCATATGGAGCTACAGTACGACTACAACATTTAAGCAAACTTTGCAGTACATTTATTTCTTGAAGATGATTTTAAATTTTAACATCTATAAAAGTTTCTTAAAGTATATAAATAAATTCGAACCTTTCATTCTATAAACCTTAGTTTTATGAAGTTTAAAGCATACTTATTTTATTTATTTCCTTTCTTAAATGTACTAGTTAGTTATAACACAGTAATAACATGTAGACAAAGAAGATTATTTAATATCTTGGAAAAAGTCTTCTGTAACTAAAATATTGATAATTATTTCTGCGAGCTTATTTCAAAATTTATTAAAATTAGTATAAAATTGAACGAAAATAAAATCATTACAATCTAATTTTTTTCAATTTCGGGATAATATCAATATGGTTTTTATGTAATAATAGATTCCAAAATTGTAGTGAAAGACTTTAGAAATTTCGGAAAGTTTTAAAATAACGAAAAATTTGATTGAGATTTAAGTAATTCGTTTGAGTAATAAACATTTCTTTGATAATTGCAAAAAATTCGATTAAAATGTAAATAAAAAATTCGTTGCTTGCTAATATCAAAAATAACTAAATTCCAAATTTGGTATACTATTTTCAATGATTTTTGTATGACGATTTTTACGTCACGTAATTTCAAAAAGTAAGCCAACTTAAAAAACGTTGTTCAAATAACTCTTTATAGTAATAATTACAATCTAGTACACTTCCAATACTTTAGCAGATTAGTGCTTTATAATTCAGATTCTCAAACTTACTTTTACGACCGTATGACCCGATTATCTGGTTCAAAAATTTATAGTTTATAGAGAAGGATAGTTTCGGAGAGGGATATTCCGGTTCAGTTTATAGAAAAGGATTTTTTTCCAAAGTTCTTTGAAACAATTTTTCACTTCTCCATCAATATAGATTTTTAATAAATAATTAGAAACTTATGGGTTCTTTTCAGTAGGTAGACGATAATTACTTTCCTTCAAACTTTGAGACACAGTTTAACATTTATACGTGACCGATTAGGCTGAAATTATTCTTTTAACAGTACAGTTGTTTACATTTTTAGCTTAAGATATGTCTTAAGCTTAGATCATTAATTTAAATATTTTATGCAAAAATAAGGGTAAATATATTTTTTTCTTCTTTTTTGAACATAACCGTGTGATTGAAAGATCTGGAAAACGCATAATTTGGAATATTTTTAAACCAAGAAACGCAATACAAAAGTAAAATAAAAAACATCTCCTGTGTTTTAAGTGTTAGTTAACTTAATGAGATATTTTCATCATTCTCCGAAAACATTCAAACTTTTTAGTTCAAATACTTAAAAATAATACTTGAGAACTGTCATTGAGGAAGGAAAAAAGAGTAATAAAAGTGACACCACTGCCAAACTTGCAGCTCTTTAACATTGTTACGAATTCGTTATGTTACTTCCCTACACTATCAATTTCATAATAACAAAGACAATTTTACTGATAGCTTTTATGGATGCAAAGTGAGTGAACTCAGGCGTTGACGACAAACATTCAAGAATTTGGCTACGAAAAGGGAAGACCACAATATTCAAAAATTTTGGAATACATTATGACTCGATTTGCGATGTTTGTTCTGAAACATTCGATGTTCTGTAACGGGGTTAATAAAAGCAGATATATGCAAACGAGAAAGTCATTCGGATAATTAGTTGAGTTGAGCTCAAGCGAGTAGTTAAACGAAGCATCTCTTAAAAATTCTATTTGAGCGCTTTGTACTATTACGGCTGTTTAATGCCTATTCTTTTATTTGTGTGCTGCCGTTTATTGCAAATGTTATTTTATGTGGACTTCTTTTGTGGTTCATCTCAGTGAAATAGTGCTTTTGTGGAATATAAAGTCGTTTTTATCCTTTAATATGGCTGTTAAGCTTTTCACACCGTACAATCCACGAAAAAATGTTAAAGTGTTTTTTTCTCAACAATATTTTACCATACAACTACTACAAAAAGGCATTGGTAAACATTCAGTATAGGCAAGCCGCTCATTTTTTTTTTAACTAAAGGGTGTCCCAAAATTAAAGAAAGATTTGAATTTGTCTCCATTCATGCAATACACTCTTGGCAACCTTTTAAAATAAACCAATTGACAGCTGTTAATTTAGGGTTAGTAAACCCGGAGCATTACGAGAATTAAACAACGTATTAACGCAAAATTTAAATTAAATAAAAAACACATTTTTTAATTGTTATTTATTTATTGAATCGTAAAATACACAAGATCAGATTATGTACGTAATAACTCAATAGGGTTCACATAACTGTTCTGGCACATACGCACTCTTGTCAAAATTTTCCACGACCATTTTACATCGGTTCGGTTCCAATGCCACTTGGTCATACCAAGCCGAATGAGATTTACCTCTTTCGAATTAAGGCAGAAGTGTGCGCCTTTCGTTGTTAACGAGCACCGTTAAGGTGAAAGTACAATTTTGCTCGAACACACACGATACAACCCTTTTTAGGGGATAGTCGAACTCATTTATCCATCCACAAGTCAGAATTTTGATCCAAATCAGAGACCGACTCATCCCTGGTTCAATACCCCCAAAGGTGTTATTTGTCATGATAACTTGGAGAACTTTGCAGTCACGACATACTTAACGTCCCCCAACTGCCATCAGCCAATATGGTGGTCTATGGCTGATATGGGTGCAGAACTCGCTACCTTTCGGTTACGAAACTGACGCTCAGTCAACCAGGCTACCACGGCCCTACCATTTTACTTAAATGTGACTGAATTTCAGTAATGCAGCTTTAAATTTCTTCCTTCAATGCACATTAATGTTTGTGGGCTTATTGATATAGATTTTTGATTTCAAACAACACAATATAAAAGAAATTCCATGGTATTAAATCAGTCAATCTAGAAGGCCATTCTCAAATTTCCGAACTTTTGCCAGCAGACTCATTATTTTTGAAATATTGCTTAACAATGAAAACACGTTGTTCTATCTTGTAACGCTTCAGTTTTACTAATTCTAAACTGTCATCTTTCAGGTATTTTTAATATAATTCCATTTCACTGCACGAATATTAGTAAATTCAAATCATGAGTCAATTTTGAGACACCTTTTATTACCAAATAATTTAAATATTTCCTGACCACTATTTTCCCATACTAGCTTATAAATAAAACGAGTTTTCCTGAATATTGTAAGTTTGTAATCTAGTGTAATAATCCACCGGAGTAATCATTTAATCCAATTAGAGTAATTGGATGAAAGAGAGTATTTATCGGCTGAGCACTTTGCAGCTGCATTACGGGTCTGAAATTACACACCTCAGAAAAGCGGTATTAATGGGAGACCATATTGATTGGTTCCCCTATATTTCGAAGATATTTCTCAATGATCATTAGGCAATGCAGTGAGGAAACTGCTGCTAAGCCTAATGGATATTTGGATACATTCGTGAAATTCCGATGAAGTAATGAATGATGTATGCTAATATCATCGCTTTAATTTGGATTAATTGTTGCTTAAAGGGAAGATTTAACGATAAATCATGAATTTGAAGCATTATTACCGAATTGGTTGTGACCTATTCTGTAAAAATGTGCTGACAAAACTTTTTATTCTTTCTGTACGAGGTATAAGAAATGGAAACTATTGTAATTGCCAAAAACTTCAACCTCGATATTTTGATAATTTTCCACTATGTAAATTTCCTTTAATTAGAAAACATATTTGGAAACATGCCTGTCTACGAGTACGATGCTACAAAAATTGCTACGAGCTTGCTACTTTATACTATGATTAATTATTAGCTCATTATGATCAGATAGAATAAGAATCATATATTTCCTTAATGCAATTGTTTATTAGTTGTGTGATAATCCCTTACGAAATTTTAGAAGGGAAACTAGTTAGCTGTGCATGCGCAAAGCTAGCTGCGCAGTGAAAGATAATTATGTTAGACCTTAATTAAGTGTTGTGTTGCTCGTGTCGCATCTTCAATGTTAAATATATGTTAAAATTGTGTTAAATTATTTTTGGCCATGATTGCCAACTCACTGGGCCCAGTATATGGAAACTTTACTGATAATATAAAAAATCGTCAATAATATTTTCGCCAGTTTTTTCCACCAAACTTAAAATTCTTGCTTAATTTTAATTAATTAAAATTTCTAGACGTACATTAGGGCCACTGTGCTAAGGTCTCGGCTTCGAAATCGGAGGGTTTCAGGTTTGTGATCCGGTTCTATCAGAAATACGTCGTGTAAGTGGGTCTGTTGCATGCTAAACCCGTCAAAAACAAACGTCCTCCCATTGGTGTGATGTGGTATGGAGAGAGGAGTGACAGCTCAGGTATCATCTTCGTCATAAGACTGGGTTCAAAATTGTGAAGTCCGTTCCAAAATAGCCTTAGTGTTGATTTACAACAAGACTGTTGCAGCAAGCAAACCAGCAAGTAATTTAATACAAGTTCTTTTAGATGAAGTGGTATCATTATTTTTATTTTGTGATTCCAAATTTACTTCATACTTGTAACGTCTCTTTTACTGTGGAATGAAAATATTTTACTAACATCACCGTCGTACTTCAATAGGGACGTTAATATAACTAAACTAATCTATGTGCACATTATTACCCACGAAAATATATATGTGATAAGTTTGGTAGATCTAAGTCAAACGGATTAAAAGGACTCAACAAAGATAAATAAGAGTATAAAAATTTCTGAAAACCAGTGAATTAGAGAGAAATCCAAATAATTCATATAGTAGATATGTGGCGTGTGTCTCCACTCTTGAAAATTCACAAAAATACTGTTGCATGTAGTTTTTAGGAGAGTACTTATCTAATGTTCCTAAAACATCAATATTTGGTACTTCTAATACAACAGATGTGACGAGATGTATTAGGGGAAAAAAAGATTAAGGAGATAAAAGATAAGGACAATAAAAACGATTGGTAGGGACTGTCTATGTAAAGAGAATATTGCTCTCTTAGGGGTTGTTATCCTTCGAGTGCCTGCCATCTTCCATAACAAATTTGTCTCTGATAAGACAAAGTTGTCCAATTGAATATAGCTTCATTTTAGTTTGGAACCATCGGAAGGGGTCTTCCTGAAGCGTTCTCGTATGTTTCTAAATAATTTTGTTACCCGTCGCATCCTGCAGTTAAATTGAAAACAACTCTACAAGTACTCATACTTTTATTTTCAAAGACCTACATTTTATACTTTATAAGTATTGTATAGATAGTATGGCCAGAATTTTGGCCCATTTTAATTTGACAGATTAAAATCAATATTTGATGTGGAATTACTATTTCCGTTACAAAATTTCATAACAAATTTAATTTATTTTAGTCGTTATGTTCTTAAATAATCGCGTTTAAAATCTAGAATATGTCGAAGAACAAACAATAGATCTTTTGATAATTTTGATTGAAAATTTGATTCTTGTTTACTGTTTAGATTTTCTAGCTATGTTGCAAATATTATTCATCTTCGGCTTTGCGTTTTGAAGCTTACTGAAAAGTAAACTTAACAGGACTTGAGGATTCATTTATATTCGGACAAATATGTAAGCAAAGGCAAACTTCATGCAAATAGATGTTGTTCAAAATTGGATACAAATTTACAAATTTAGTATAAAAATCAACAAACAAAAATTTCATCTGTTTTAACCCTTTATTTACCGAAATATGTTGCCATCAACTTTTAACTTCATTTTTGTACCAGTAGTTTAATTTACTTTGCAGAATAATTCCAAGGAAAAATGTAATTAACAGAAATGTCTTAATTAATTAAATTATTAATTAAATATTTTTAATTCCTACTTTTATTTTATATTAACTTCATGTTATTTGGGTTGCATTATTCGTGTTCTTTAGAATACCATCAGCAAAAATAGTCATATAATAAAGATGTTAGATTTAAATGGTACTTTCAAGTACCGTCAATAAATAAAGAGTTAAAGTAGTTTCAGATAGAGACGGGCATAATTCCAAAAACGTTCTCTTTCAAGCCTATAGGGAAACTACCTACCCACCCTGCATTAATTCTCATTTCAAGATTTCGGGAGACTTTCTGCGACTCTATCGATTATAGTCGCTACAACAACAAAAAACTTCCTTTCTTCAAAAGTTTGTATATGCAAGTTACGCTTTTGCCATTGTAGATGCCCCATTTTCAGTGGGTCCCCTCGCATGTTGGTCTGCCTGGGGATGAGATGGCCGACGAACTTGCAAAGGCAGCCGCCGGAGGGCTGCATGGCTCTAACACCATCGGAGATCTCTTCCATTGTTAAGCAACTTACTTCTAAAACCTGGGCTGACCCTCCGACTCACCCTTGGTACTTTCAAAAACATCCTGGGGCCGCCGCCACATTTAAGGGCCCCAGAATATATCATACGACAATGTCTCGACTCTCTACTGACCACTTGAAGTGTTTGAATTTTGAAGACGGTGAAAGAAAATATCCATCATGTTCCAAATGTGACAGTGTTCCGTTTAGCCTGCAGCACATTTTGAAGTGCTTGGGGTTTTCACGAGATGAGGCTATGAAAAGTCCACATCTGCTTTTGGACTTTTTGGAAATTTTTAACCTCATGGATCTGGTCTAGTTCCACTAGACCAGATGGGGATTAGTCCCACCACCACCACGCTTTTGCCCATGTTATCCTGTGATATTGTTTTAATTTTCACTGGCTTGGAATAAATATTCTGTTATAAATATAAAAATCTCGGATGAATTCGTTGACGTCGAAGGATAGTCTAGCTCATAGGGGGTGGAAACTGTGGAAGGGGGTGAAATTTTTCAATTCGCTAAAAGTTTTTTAATATTGAAGATAGAAAAATAAATCCAGTTAGCGCCTCTTTATGATGGGCGGCCTTTATATTTAAAGTTTACGGATAACTGCGATATCTTAAAAGTTAAGAATGGAAAAGGGATTTTCAAGTTTACCGATAACTGTAATATCTTAGAAGCTAAGAGTTGAAAAGGGATTTTTAAGTCCTAATTATGGCTATTTCTAACATCAACAAGATAGTAATTTAGATGCAAATCTTTGCCTTCCAGATTGCGGCGAGAAATTTTTTTCATTCAGGCAATTCTTCCTGAATAAGTGGAGGATCTTTTAACTCTCGTGACAAACGTGTTTGATGATTCCTATTCATTAACTTTGTATATTCCATGTAGAAGATTTTTTAAATGCTGCATTTATAAGTGCATAATATTTTCAAACATATTTGCAAGTAGTTAGAATTTAAATTTTAAATATTTTAACTGTTTAGCTGATTTTACAAGGGTTGGAATTTCGTCTATTTTCTACTGCTTCCGACGCTTTTCAGCTACTAATCACTTTCTCATTATTTTTATAACTTTAATTATCATTCTGCACATTTATTCGGAACAATTACAAATGAATATAACTTCCTCATAAATAATGATAAGTAAATAAATTTTGATAGAATGAGATTCATAGATACGAGCGTAGTTGTTTCTTTATGAGGTCATATGGGGAATTTTCAAGTGGCAATCCACTTGATGTCAGACACAGTATAGCATATTCTCAGCCATTGATGCGTATTCATTAATCCTGCATTTGATTATTCTAAATAATATTTTATGCTTTCATTCCTTTGGCCTAAGTTTTAAATTTTGTCTAAATGTCTTCTTTCTGGTCAACAGAAAATAAATTGAAGGTACGGAAATAGACTATTTCCCAACGAAAGAAATTATTTGTGAATATTATTTAGATGTGCAAGGGCAATCTTCATTACATGATTGCCTTTTAAATCTTTCATAAATACGTATAAGTAGTTATAGCCTTATCATTCGTGATTAGCACAATAAAAAAAAACTCCAAAAATAGCAAAATTTTTCTTTTCCACTTATGTTCAGTCATTGCAATTTACAACATGCAAATTTTTTTTATGTATTTTATAAATGAACATAGCTTTTTTTTTATTTCTTTCATACAATGAGCCAAATTTTGTGTTTTAAAAAAGTACTTACTCCGGTGAATTGTCTGTTTGAAAATTTGATGCGTATGATATTTTGAAAGAGCAACGAAGTATTTCTTCTGTACAATTCCTTACGCTTTTGTGGTATCGTATTGATGATTGGATTCATCAATCATTGCCTGTTAACATATAATTAGGAAAATACAAAAACATTCTCAGTTTGAATTAATAAGCACACCAAATGGTTCTCTTATCAAAATGCTTTAGGGTAGAAGTCAGGTACAGAAAAAAATACACGAATTTGTACCCCAAGTGACTTTGACATATTGTGAAAACATATAAAAATCGCAGTTACAATAATCTGAAGGCAGATGCAGGTAAACTATGCTAAATTCTACGCACTATTAGAATGTGTGATTTTGTGTGGCATTTTGGTACGACAGCTAGCTTCATCAACGATATGGGGCATTTTGTGGCAGCATAGAGTAATGCCATTTAAAAGTAGATCTAGCCAACTTATACAAGTGTTTTGCATTAAATAAAAAGTTTGGTAAATTTGGCATGCAATATTTTGATATAACAGCTGAAATAATTTGAAAAAATAGCAATTATAAACCAGATACAATTTAAAACCAGATATAGTCAAGTTGTAAAACTTTTTCACATTAGTAAACTCTTTTAGTAAATGTGAAATCTCACATTTTTATACGAACCTGAATCCATTAGCGACATATAGTATACTGTGACAACATACAAGAATGGCAACTGAGACAGGTTAGCCAGCCCACACAAAAGTCTTATACCAATAAAACAATCAGACATACGATTCTTTGATACCACAGGGATAACAATAAAATAATCCGGAAGACATGATCATACGAAACTTTGATAACACAGGGATGACAATAAAATAATCTGGTAATCATGACATATGATATTTTGATACCATAGCGATACGATGTATTGATACCATAGTTGATCTCATCCAAGTATCTGTTTACATATGTAGCCAAAGACCAATTAAACAACAACAGTTAATATTTTAGCTTCGCTTTGGTTTCGATAAAATTAATCAAAATTCAAAAGATCAATTCATCAAAATCCCGAGTTTCAATTTTGATTTCTTTTTCTATTTCATCGACAAGGAAGTTAACAAAAACAAAAATGAATGTTTCAAATAAATAATATCAACTACATGTAAAACTTATCCAGAGAAATAATTAAAAACACAGCTCAATCAATCAAATAGAGAGAAAGTCCACATCACAATTTCTCAGTTGACAACCAAAGACTTGATTATCGGAATCCTATAACATCTATCATCCCATTCGTCACGAAAAAAAAGGTTAAATTAATAGAACTATTAAGCCTCGAATCTGAATTTCTCCTCGAATAGACTATCGATCAAATTTGCGATAATAGCATTGTTTCACACACTGGGAACGCAGCTCCATCATCTAATGTCAACTAAAATAATATTAAATACATTTCAAAAGCTAATGACGGACACGGAGACAATGCGAAAGTGACGTATTGATATTCTAACTTCAGATCGTTTGCTTTTTTGGCTGTTGCCAGGTTTCGTGTTCTCATCTGTTAGAGGTGAACCTTTTTTGATTAAAGGAGGAAAGAGTGTCGTTTTTCATTAGGAATTAGGACCTTGTTTTATTGATTAGGTCGCAAAGTAAACAAATAATTGAGTGCTAGAATCTTTACGGAAAGACAAAAGGCTTAATAGGCAATACTTTATTGCTTAGTCTAAGGATGGATTTCAAATCCTACTAAAGCCGGTGGTATCTTTTTACACTTTGTATTTAAAAAGTCCTTAGCAAGCACTTTTATTTATATGAAAAGAAAAAAAAAGAAAACATTTTTTATCATAAAAATAGAGATTTTTTTATTCATAAAAAGATATATTTCTAATTAGCTTCGACTTTTAATCACAATTCTATTTTTAATGCATGTTTACAAGTTCCAGTCATATGGTTATTGTATTTATTACCTGCAATATCCGATTTTGCTTTGCTCTCCAAAGATTTTGAAAGAAATAATTTTCTTCTTTATTTTCTTTTTTTGAAAAGAATTATTTTATTCCTTTTAACTTCTTTCTCTGAAAATAATTATTTTCTTCTTTTTAATTTCTTTCTTATAAAATAATTAATTTCTTCCTCTTGTATTTCTTTCTACGAAAAAAATTATTTTCTTCCTTTTAACTTCTTTCTTTGAAAAAAAAAATTCTTTCTTTTTATCTTCTTTCTTTGAAAAGAATTATTTTCTTCCTTTTATCTTTCTTCTTTGATAAGAATAAATCTCTTCTTTTTATCTTTCTTCTTTGATCAGAATAATTTTTAGAAAATTTTAAGATCCTTATAGATTCAAAGTTCACCAAAATGAGCCAATCCTCGGAAGCTACTTTATGCACAGAAGCTACTTTTCAGCGATAATATCGGATTTTGCAAAAATGGTCGACGGGGTAGTCCGAAAGAATTTTCATTATTTATAAATTTTTAGCATTTAATATTCTTTATAATACAATATTATAAATATAAAATAATTGCATCATAATTTCTGGAAACGACTATCAGATCTGTTATTTAAATCAAAAATTAAAATTAATCAATTACCTTTATTAAGCCTTGAAAATGTTAAAATACTATGCCATCAGACACATACAACTATATAAAATTTAAGAAAATATTCCTAGTGTTAACAGCACATTAGTGTGGATGAAATCTATTACAAAATTCTATATTTATGACCTTGAAAGATTTTAAACAAAAATTTGTCTTCAAAACGGTTATTTAAATTTTCCTAGTGCTAATCATCATTTATAACAAATATACATCAGTGAAGATGAAATCAATTACATAATTTTATTCGTATAAAACTGAAAGGTCTTAAATAAAAATCAGTTTTTGTTGTATCATCACAAGGTAATACTCTATAGCGTTACCAGCGCATCTATGAGCTCTGTTTACTGAGCAGAGAATAGCTTTAAAAAACCCGAAAGGGAACAACTTTGATATACCATCCCCAAAAATTACGTGCTAAATCTGGCACTCCCTACGGACTTATTAGGGTTCCTGTTTCTTATTTTGGTGTTGCTAATTTAGGTTTTTTTCAGCGAGAATTCATCTTGGCGAGAAAAAAAAGTCGCCAAATTTCCGATTTGGGAGAGGGGGTATATCAAAGTAGTTCCCCCGAAAGATCTTTAAAATATCGCTGAAAGTTCAAGATAAAATAAGCAGGCGTTTTCATGCATCCATTGCGTTTATTTTTCAGAACACACACCGAAACTCAAATCAAAACAAATCAGTTATATTAGGTTACAGTTAATAATACAGTTAACTAATATTACATAAAAGACAGGTAGACATGACAGTTTTCAAAATGTTTATTTAAATTTTTCTAATGTTAATTATACACCAGTGAGTAACCCCATGAAAGAACCCCAACCTATTAAATTTAAAAGGTAATGAATAAAAACATTTTTCAAAATGTTGATTTAAATTCTTATTTATTATTTTTTACCTTGTATAAATTATTAACTGAATTTTTTATAAGCATTGATTTAATAATGACTGCCCCCTTATGTATAGTATAAACAATAGCAATAGTTATGTCTGATCGAAAGAATACAATATATGTGATAATAAGCAACAATTATCCTTCATCCAATGACTGGTAGGCACTGGTGGACTGCCATGATTTAGAGCTTGTGTGATTTGCAATTCAACCCTAAGGATCGATCTGGAATTGAATTCTCCGCGACTAAATTACTATGTTGACAATTTCTGACGTAGATAAGTCATCCGATTAAGATGTCTAGATCCTGAAGGTTAATGCTCTGCTCCCTATACTAAAACCGCCATTGATTACAATAATTATCTGCTATATGTCTTAAATAATTAGTCTGACCAGTAAATCAGATTAAATTTTTCGCACCTCTTTTCTTCCACACTTCTGACCCCTTAAAAATTCAATTATTAATTGGGTTATGAAATTCAGTAAAATGTATCTATTAATAATAAAGCTGTGTGTGTGTGTGTGTGTGTGTGTGTGTGTGTGTGTGACAGAGAGAGTGTGAGGGTGAGAGAGTGGGAGAGTGAGAGAAACAGCGCTCCACAACTTTGTTTGTCAGTTAGAAAAATAGAAAATGGAAGTTTGAATATCATCATTATCTAGGCAGAGACGCACATAAAAGCCTTGTGATTGTTTCAAATCGGTTTAAATTGGTTTATGACAAATTAATTAAGACAACCAATGATTTAAGAAATAATAATAATAATTTTAAAATAATAATATTAAAAAATAATCATGTTCTGACATGATAATTTGAAATTTTCAATAAAAGATTTCATTTTTTAAATTATTTATTTTGACTCAAAAGCCATTTCTGGTTATACTATGCCATCCATGGTAAAGTGGAACATTGATTAATGGAATAAACTGGCTAAGGTTCCTCGAAGAATAGAGTTTACAAGAAAATCTCTGCGAAATAAAACAACTTTCGCTTTAAATATTTATGACCTAGTCTTCAGTGGCTAAAAGCTAATTATAGTCAAATATATCTGCTCCTATTAGCAGCGTTCAGATTATAATCAGAACTATTTAATGACTATAACTATGCACCATATAGTTTTTCTTTCTTATCATCCTAATGTATCTTTCAGTCTTGACTTAAAGCAATAATTTATAATCAGAAAACTCCTATTTTACCACATTTCAAATTGGTGTAATAAATTAATTTGTATGGTAGACAGTTAATAGTATTAAGATAAGTATTGTAGTTATAGTTTATCTCCAATATATAATTTTAAACTGAATATATAATGATAGCTGCTATTATTCGATAAAATATAGAATGTGGGAATAAAAGCTAGTTATGAGTTATCAAATTACTTTATATGAATGATTGTGATGAATTGGGTACTTATTTTCTATTCTACCCTAGAGATCTATGTGGTATTAAAATCGGTAGTTAACTTAATGCTTGTAATAGTTCTGACGTAAATCAGACATCAGATTAAGATATGAAGATTGATGTTGTGATGCTTTTTTCATGTTTATCAGTGCCCCTAGTACTGTGGCATGAAATTGAAGCATTTAATAAAAAGAGATACACTTTTTAAAATCCTGAATGGAAAATTGGTTAGTATTTAGAAACATTACTCTGCTAAAAAAAATTTAAAATGACATTCAATAATTATTTTAAAGGTATTATTTAAAATACGAAGAATGCAGTAACTTAGTTGCTGTTACAATCTATATTAAAACAACAGGATAATGATCATGTCTTTGTTAATATTTGTAATTAAAATATCTAAATATAAGTATTTATTCTATGATTGAACCCACATAGTGCTTTGTGAAAAGTGATTAAAATAAAACTACAATTCATGTCTTGCTACATGTTTTATTTGCTTAATCTAATCTTTGCTAAATAAAACACCGCGAATTCGCCAACTGTACGCTATTCTTGGAAGTTTCATCTCTTCGTCAGAAACATTTCTTTTTCAACTGTCAAATTGAGCATGCGTGCGTGCGATTTTGCAATCTCAGTTGTAGTTTTGTGTCAAGTTTTGGTTTCATTCGATTGGAAACATTTTATTTAAAATACAACTGCGACCTTTCGTTGTCTATTGCTAAATGCTAGAGAATGTTCACAAAAAAAAATCGTCTAGTATCACCTGATAAATTCAATAAAAAAATTGAATTTTATGCCGAAGTTCAATATTTAGTAATGATTAAATGCAAAGCAAGGCATTCAGGGCCTTACCGAATGTCCATGATTTTATCAAGGAGAGAAAAATAACATTTTTACTAGAGACTATGCGATTAAGTTTCGGAAGATCTTTTCCATTCTTTTTTCTACATTGAATAAGTGTCAATTGAAAGCAATCTTTTAATAGAATTTTTACTAACGCATTTTAATACTATACGCTGGTAATACTATACGCAGTTCTGATATATGTTTAAAGTTGCAAGTCTCTGATTCATTGAAAAATTAGTTTATAATTGATTCTGAAATTTGCCTAAAGCAGGCGAGAAAAAAGCCAATTAATAAAATCAGTTTAAAATGTGCGATATCTGCCGAGTTTTGGCAGTTATTATATGGATGTGAAAAATTATTGCTCTATGAAAAAGTCTTCCACATTTCTATTCGATTTTCTAGAAATAATAAAACATTAGCAGTGAAAATTTGAATGGAATATTTTGCTTCCATTGG
Source organism: Argiope trifasciata (assembly GCA_026543055.1). Lineage (NCBI taxonomy): Eukaryota > Metazoa > Arthropoda > Arachnida > Araneae > Araneidae > Argiope > Argiope trifasciata. The sequence goes on from JAPMOQ010020864.1 coordinate 289,487, forward strand.
ATGATGTATTATTTTTTTTTTAATCTTAGCTTTATTCATGCCAACTAACACAACAGTTTATATATTTATCAAATAATTTATTAAAAAAACAAAATAAAACATTAAGTGTTAAAAATTATATATTTCAATATAATTGAAATTGGATTAGCACAATAATGATAGTAACAAGAAGTATATAAAAAAATAAGTCATTTCCTACTTACGTCAACATTTTTTTTATTTTAGCTACTTTTTTATTAAATAATTGCAATTAATATAAATAAGTATATACATGTCACAATATAAAGTGGCGAAAGAAATTTTTTCCAGTGATCTACACATTTCGCCACTGATGGCATTTATTGTTAAACTTATATCCTGTAAAACATCTTATATCAGAGAAAAAAAATTATCCCATATAAAAATAAATAAACCATTAAACTGATTCTCCCATGTAAAATTAATTAAACTGCCAACAAATTAATGATTTTCGCAAGAATTGAACTCACATTCTTCTTCAAGTGCAAAATACCGAAATTTTACCTATCGAGATAGTTAGACAATGATCCGAACTTTTGAGTCAGTGTTTGGGTTTTTCCACTTCCAATCCATGATCTCATGTAAACAAAACTGAAAGATTCGAATCCGACTTTTCAAAGTTTAGTGATTTGTTGTTGGCGGCACTTATTATGCAAATTACGCATACTTAACTAGTATAAATACGTGTGGAATTAAAATCTGGGGTTTTTGATGTTAGAATGAGGCTCGGATGATATAAGACCATGCGGTTGGCTTGCCTTTTAGGAATTTTTAAGATGAATCGCTGCGTTTTTAGATTGAATGGTCGAATTCGAATCTGTTAAAGTTTATTCACAGTATGTGGTAATATTAATTTATTTTGATCTTTATTTTGAGATTTAACGTATTATTTCTTTTCTTTTTGCTCTAAGAATGAGCCTGTTGACTTTTACTTAAATAAATATGAACTTTTATGAAAACTGCTTTTATCATTCTTCCTCGACAATAAATTCCACTGCACAGCTTTGCTAATTTCGGATTAATTTATCCGGAAATCTAACAGAGATACTGCCTGTATATTTCAATTTTCATTACAAAGACCAAAACTTTATTTAAAGTAGTAAAAATTAAATAAATTTAATGAATGAATCAATATATGAAAAAAAATTGTATTAACATCTATTGTCCTCCACTAAAAATTTTAAAAATTGTATTTGATCTCGAGTGGACAAACAAAAGGTAATTTATTAATGATTGAAAATTTGAACAAGATATATAAATAAATAAATATAGGGAGATTGCGAACTAATAGTAGGAATTAAAAAATAAATCGTTCCAATTTAAACAAAAAAACTGATTGAATTTATTGTCTATAATAAAATTTTCCTTCACCAAGAAAGGTCAATATGCTTTGAAAATTCTTATTACGAGAAAAAAATTATAAGAATAACTTAAAATATCACAGTTCTTTTCAAACATAAATTTTTAAATTTACATTCTTTCTATTCTATATATACATTGAATTCGTTTGTTTCAAATTTCAAGAATTTTCATTCTTTTAAATCGATTTCATGTTTCAACCATTTTGACTATATTATGCTTCAGACTTTTCACTGAATATTTCATGAAAATATGCGAAAAATGTAGAAAATACGATCGATTCGTTGAAAGTCACCATTGTTTTTTTTTACGTTAAAAACATATATGATACATACATTTGTGCAGAAGATCAGGATCAAGCTGGGTTTTCTTTTAAATATGAATGTGAAATACAAATATTTCATAGAGTGGTACCTTCTACGTAATAATTTTTTTTTACCTTCAAGTTTTTTCTACTTTCCTTCTACATTTTCAGATAAATAATATCTTGAAAAAACACCGATTTGAAACCAGTTTTTGTCTGCATAAATTTTTATGAGATATACCTGTAACTGTACTTGTAGCACT
>JAPMOQ010020864.1:291530-307716 GCA_026543055.1 Argiope trifasciata
TATATATATATATATATATATATATATATATATATATATATATATAATATTATGCGTAATAATTTCGATTTCAATAAGTTCACAAAATTAATTTTTGCCACCATAAGTTCAAGTTAAAAAAAACTTTAACTTTTTATAATAAACGATAACTTCGCCTCTCGATCTATCTGGTATTGTTCTGTGATGGAATCTTAATAAGTCAGTAACAGCCACTGAACATTGGTGATCACTTTTTTCTAGTGGATATGTTAAGAGGCTGCAAACAGTAAGGTCGCGAGTTCGATCCTTGGCGGAATTCAAACTCCACACTGGAACTATTCCAGTCAATACAATCGCCACATTTCTGACTTCGGACATAAATACGCTATTCGCTAGCCATAATATTTGGCGCTAACAAAAGGCCTTCTTCAGTCATCATATGCTTGGAGCTACAAAAAGTCGTCAGACTCACTTGACGCAACAACTCACTCACGCTCGCCATAACGCACGGTGGTAAAAAAATCGTTCCTCTCTTTCCACCGATTCACTGTTTGGAGACTATTGTGGTGGCTTCTTAATAAACCTGTAACAGCCACTAATGATTACTTTTGTCTAGCGGATATGTTACGGAACTGCAAATCGTCTCGACTTTGAAATCGGAGGGTTTCAGGTTCGAGACTCGATTCCACCGTAAACCGTCGTGTGAGGGGGTCACTTGCACGTTAAATCTGTTAGTTCAGACGTCCTTCCGCTGTTGTGGTGTGTGGAGAGGGGGGTATCAGTTCAGGTGTCTTCCTTGCCATCTGACCGTGGTTCAAAATAACAAGGACCGTCCCCAAATAGCCTTAATGTTGCTTCAAAACGGGACCTTAATATAACTAAACTAAACTTAACTTAAAATTGTGGCGTCGGCTTTCACAGTATAGTCTTTAGTATTCAAAAATTTAATTTTAAAAACATTTAAATATTTTTATCATGACTTGTTCCGGCATTTTTATCTCAAATTTAAATGAAAGTATTTCACATTTTGTAATATTTTGTTATAAATTTAGGAATTCCTATACTTGATTTAGAAATTAAACCCAAATGACTTTATAAAAACGCAGACGATAAAATAGGTAGTACTTTCTAACATATTATGCTACAATGTGTTGGATTGGAAGTTCCGATTGTTTTTATTCGTTTCGACTTTTTCCTTACATAAACAATTTCGAAATCGATACCATTTATTTCTTATTTCCACTCATTATACGATACTTTATAGTTTTTGAGCGAATAAACTTGTTCAACGACATTACCTTTAAAATATGTGCATAAAAACATAACTTGAAAACGGAAAGTCGATTTCTCTGATCCAAACAACCAAGGATTTGCAAACATTCAATTTTCCAGTATCAAACATGTGAAGAAATTACTTTTGCATCTGTATATTTAATATTTTTCAAAATGATTCGTCTGTCTCTTTCTTGTGTAAATAAAATTATTTTAATGTAAGAATTCTGAGTATAAATATAAAAATGAAATTTCAAAAATGTTTAATCTGCTGCTTCTTGAAAACGAAGCAGCAATTTTTTTCCCCTCCTTTTTACTCGAAGGAACTTAAAAGAACCGAAAATAGAACGTCTTCCACCCTCTAACCAAAAAGTTGTCTTTCATTAACCGAGTAGTTTTATTATTTGAGGATGTGAAGACGTGCTCAGGTTTTCTAAGGAAAGTTCAACACATAAGAAGAAGAGAATTTATTAAATTTCTAAAAATAGAAACACTCCAGTTTTCCTTTTTTTCACTTTTGTTCTCTGTTTTTGAGGGTCAGAAATGACTCATGTTATCGATCCAATAAGTTTTTCACATATAATTTGAAATTATGTTATAACATGCTGCTTGTTATCTTCAGAACTGTACAACATGATTGTTATTTCTAGTGTCGGTTTGATTGCTAGATGAGGGAGCCATACAAACTAATGTGGTGATTGTCCAACAAGCAGAATTGTCCTTTATTCTTTTGGCTTTCATCTCCATCATCACAATTATTTGACTATTATACAGGGTGTGTCAAAAACATTGACCACGGCTTTCATTCCTTAAGTATTGATAATAGACATATACTGTAAGTTTCAAATCTGCGTAAAAAAAGGTGCAAATGTTACAAAGTCGATTAAAATTTTCAGGGAATTAAACGTTAAAAAATACAAAATTTTGTAAGGAACAACACCCCCTCCCCCTATAGGAGACAAGTCCCTTCATCTTTAGGAGATAGCCATCTATTCTGTACGCATCATTTCTGTACCTACCCAGGTGGCCAAGAACCAATCATCGTGGTGGAAGCTTCTCATTCACATTTTTTACAAAGAAAACTAAAAAGATGTTATAATAATTAAAATAAAACTGAAAAGTTGATATAATAATTAAATTAAAAATTAAAAAGTTGATATAATAATAAAAATAATAATTTCTTAAATAATGCAAAAAATAAAACTTAAAAGTTAATATAATAAGGAAATTAAAACTAAAAAGTTGATATAATAATTAAATTAGAAACTGAAAAGTTGATATAATAATTGAAATAATAAAAATAAGATTTTCTTAAATAATAATGTAAAAAATAAAACTAAAAATTTAATATAATAATTAAATCGAAAACTAAAAAGTTGATATAATAATTAAATTGAAAACTAAAAAAGTTGATACAATAATTAAATTAAAAACTAAAAAGTTGTTATAATAATTAAAATAATAAAGAATAATAATTTCGTAAATAATAATGTTACATTAAATAGAATTGGCGCGCAATAATTACTAAATATTAATTTTTGGCGTGAATTTGGCATTTTCACTGAATTTGCCGTGTCGTTCTAGGTGAATTACTTGGCGATTAATAGCATTCGAAAATAGAATTTGTGTTTAGACACGGTTTTCTAAACCAAATGAAATAAAACTAAACAACATAAATATAACAACCGACAAAACTACACTTGCAATTAAAAATTCCCATCCCGAATTTGATATATTTAAGTCACTGAGATTTTGAATGATCGAGTTTACATATTTCTGAAAATATAATAGACAGACAATTAACCGCTTGTTGTATTTGGCACAAAATTTGGTACATGTCTAGCCTATAATGTTAAATCTGTGTATCTAATTTTATCTAACTTTCTTCGTTTAATGTGATTATTTGTATTAATTTATATTCGAATGGCTCGACAAACGGACTTCTTTTGAACATATTTTACTCAGAATTTGATAAAAATCTGAAAATATATGATTAAGACCAGACACGAAATTTCAACTGTGTAACTCACAGCATCTTGAGTTGACGTCTCAAACAGACAGACGGAAATTTTTCCACAAATATATTTTTTCGAACCCAAGGAGGTCTAAAACGAGAAGATGCGTGAGTTCGAATTTTTTGACGATTTTTATACTTTCTCTATTATTTTATATATTTTTTTTAATTTATTTATATTTTATTTTTCCATTTATTGATTTTTCTTATTCTTTTATTTAAGTTTCAATAGCGAGTCTTTTGATAGCTATTTAAATCTTATTTTTTTAATTATAATTATAAGCTTTCCACCGATGTAACGCCACTTTCTGCACACACCTAACCATCATCATAATACTTTCTCTATACAACGAACAATAATAATCTAAATTAAAATACTTAGATAACTTACGTTTGCATATTACTAAATATAACACCAACTCGGTTTCAAAAATCATATAAATCTTCGTAATATTATAAAATTCTCCCAACAAACAACCCCATTCTTCTCCTTCAGCAACATTCTCTAAAGTGCTGATCTCCATCCACGAGGGACAACTATCTCCTTCGCGAAATTCTCCACGAAAAAGGACAAAGTAATCCAGTTTAGATGCGAGACCGGTCAATTAACCATGAACATAAATTACACGGCCAGGCTGCTCGCTTGTGTCCGTCCGTCCTCCTGAGATAAGGCCTTGCAGGGGTTCACCCTCCTCGTTTATAAACCGCGAGGAGAACTATCCAATGAAATATCTGAATTATGCGTGAGCCTTGGAATGGGGGACATTGAGTTCACGGTGTTTGATGGAGAGTTTGACCAAATAGTTGCCTCATCTTGTTGTTTGAGGAGGGTTGTGTGGATGTTTGAGGATCACAGGGCACCTCCTGTATTTGTTACGTTTACTAGAGGGAAACTACTTGTATTACAATACGGTTAAATGGACGTTATTTAAGGTATCCGACTAGGTTCGGAGGAAAAAAATTTGATGAGTTGGATTTTTTTTTAAATCTGTTTAAAACCATGTTTTTTAGATGTATTGTCAATTATAATAAAAATACTGTAAACACAATAAAATTATTTGAAAATATAATATATTTAGAGAAATGGGAAAGTTTATAGTAAATTCTAATGATATTTAGGCAAAACGGTTAACACTCTAAGCAAAATTGTAATGTAGCAAACCTATTTTTCTTTCTACATAAGTAATAGAATATAATGAGGAATGGAATGAACCGGAATTTAAGAAAAAAAATTTGAAATGCAAAGAAGTTATGGGTGAAAATATCCTTATATATGCATTTTTTTCCCATAAATTCACAACTTAATTTTCCTAAAAAACCCTATAAAAGGAAAAGTTTTTCACCAACAATAAAAATTTTGGCTCATTTCATAGCCCATATCATTTAAAACACATGTTGAAGTTTTAATGTAAATACCGTTATTAGTTTTTGCTGAAAAAAAAGGTGACCCTAGATGAGAGGTCATGCCTTTCCTTTTCTAGAAAAGATGAACTCTTTTGGAAAAAGGAAAGTCTGAACTACAAGAAATAACAATAAACAAAACTTCACCATTGTTGTCGATAACCAGTGTTTTTAATGTAGTCGGGTACCTTAAGTTTTTTTGAAATTTGTACTGGATGGTCTGTGAACTGTACTACTATTTTGATTTTGAATTGCATATACAAATTAATATTGGCAGCATTTATTTATTTTTAAAATTTATTCAGTAAAAAGAATATTTTTCATTTATTAAGAAGTAGCTGGTACCCGGTGCATTGCTACAGCAGAAGAAATAATTTTGGAAATATCGTTTTAAATTTAAAATAAGTGTCTTGTTTAATTAGGAATGATAGAATAAATAATGTTTCCATATCGGAAATGAATGCATTAATTAAAATTGGGTGATATATTAAAGAGAAGCGTAAATAATATTAATTTTATTTTTTAATTTTTATGATTCAAGACTTTAGAGTTGGTAATATTTTTTTTACTTTTTTCAACTGAAACAAATAAGTGCAAGTAATAAGTATTCCAAGTTTCATCCCCATCGGATGAGCGGAACAGCAGCGCATAAGAGACATGCAAACAAATAATCATTTTTATTCATATAGATAGTATCTAACAATTTTAAATGAAAAAATTGGATTAAAATTAATGCAAACTATATAAACTGTACTACTTATTATAATTTTGAATTAAATAATAAAGGCAAATACTGGCTACGCTCAAGATTTTTATTTTAAAATTACTCGGTGAAAAAATTAGTTTTCATTCATTAAGAATAATATCTAAAGATTTCAGTTTAAAAAAAACTGGATTTAAATTTGTTATAGTTTTTTAAATCAATTTCTGCAATTCCAACAAACATTCGTATAATACTACCTGCGACCTTTTTGCATAGAATATTGGTTTTCCTTTCTGTTAGATCATTAATTTAGAATGCATTTGTATAGTATTTGTTATATGACAAGTTTGAAAAATTTGAACTGAATGGTATAAGTCTACTACAAATTAATATTTATGCGAATTGAAAAGTTTATATACTACTAAATAAAATAAGAGTTGAAAATCCTACTTCGATATTGTTGTCCGAAGAAAATAATGAAATTTTTATCCCTTTTTTCCCTAGTAAAATTGTAAATGTTGAATAAGATCGCGAATGCCTACACGGCCTTGGTAGGTATTAGTTACGAATTATAAATTTGTAACATGAATTTAGCATTTTTACAGAATCTATCACGAGAAAATGCGTTTGGATATGTTTTAGCCCTCTGATTGAAATCATAAGATAGCATACGGAATTTCATTAATTTAATCCACTGCTCTTATGACTGTGTTTAAATACATACAAAAGTACAATGCAAATTGACTGTCAAATCTCGGACGGTTAATACAATCGGATCAATTTGATAAGAATATCAATTTTAATTGATAAACCAGCGCACAAAATTTTATATACCCAGTTCATTTTTGTCATATACAATTTAATGCCATTTTTATCATATAAATTAAATGTCCTTTTTATCATATAAATTAAATGCCCTTTTTATCATATGCAATGTATTTTATTACTTCATTTGCAGTTTATTTCGTTTCATGCGTCGCTTATACAATAAGTTTAAATACTTCATTTATGATAGCTTTTCTTTCATGACTCCATATGCGATGAATTTCATTAATTAACTTGTGATGACTTAAATATCTTTTCGTCATATACAATTAAGTCGTTTTTATCTTACAACGAATGGATGATTGAATTTTATCATACAATTAATATGATATCATATATAATGAATTCTCTTTACTTCATCCGCAGTATCTTTCATTTCCTGCCTACCTAATGCAACTCATTCCTATCATATGCATGGAATTGAATTACTTCATCTTCTGTATCTTTCTTATCACACCTGCCTTATGCAATGAGTTTATGTATTTCATTTATGATAGTTTTATTCCATGGCTGTCATATATAATAAATTACTTAAATGCGATTCTTTACATTTCATTCGTATCATATGCAATGAATCACTGAAATACGATTCTTTACATTTCATTTTTATCATATATAATGAATTACTTAAATACAATTCTTTATGCTCCATTCTTATCATGTACAATGAATTACTTGAATACGATTCTTTACATTTCATTCTTATCATATACAATAAATTACTTAAATACGATTCTTTATATTTCATTCTTACCATATACAATGAATTACGTAAATACGATTGTTTACACTTCATTCTTGTCATATACAATGAATAACTGAAATACGATTCTTTATGCTCCATTCTTATCATGTACAATGAATTACGCAAAAATACGATTCTTTTCACTTCATTTTTATCATATGCAATGAATTGCTTAAATACTATTATTTAGAATTCTTATCATATACAAAGAATTTCATTTTTTCATTTACAATGACTCTTATATAATACTTATCTAAGATAATAAATAAAATGGATCTATAGAATAAATAAACCTGAGATAAAAATTCAAAATATATGCCTGTATTTCATAGATTACCATATCATATTTCTTGCGCAGATATACCTTCGTGGTGTATTAATGTCCTCCCAACAACGAAGAGGAGATTAGATCTTCGAGGGGAAATTGTTTAGATTTCATTCTTATCATATACAAAGAGTTTCATTACTTCATTGACAATGACTCTTATATAATACCTATCTTAGATAATTAATAATATGCCTGAGGTATAAATTCAAAAATATATGTCTGTGTGTCATAGATTACCATATCATATTTCTTGCTTCGTGGTGTATTGATGTTCGCCCAACAGCATCTAATCTCCTCCTTCGAGGCATTGATCTCCATCGAAGGTGGGATGGCTATCTCCCTCCCCCAAAAGGGGACCAAACTAATGCAGTTTAGAAACTAGACCGGCCAATTAACCGTGAACATAAATTACACGGCCTGCCTGCTCCCTTGTGTCCATCCCCCGAGATAAAGGCCCAGAAACCGCAGCTCTAAAGGACCACGAGCTCGTTTATCACCTACGAGGAAAACTATCTGATGAAATATCTGAGTTATGTGCATACGCTGGAATGAGGGGTTGGCAAAGTTTGCTGGGAAATCTGTCCAAATAGTTGCTTGGCAGTGAATGGGATGGGAGGTTGGAAATGACATGTTTCCCTAACTTCTAACATGTTTCTTTGATGAAATTATAAAAATTAGGTATTTTTGGTTAAGTAAAGTGAGTTTGAATTACCTAAATACGATTCTTTACATTTCATTCATATCATATACAATGAGTTACTTGAATACTGTTAATTTACATTTTATTCTTATCATGTAAAATGAATTTCATTACTTCATTTACAATGACTCTTATGTTATTATATCTTATCTCATGAATATCTTAGAATGTTGAATGACTTTTTGGTATCATATACAGACAATCGAGGAGCAAATTCTATAGTATATCTTAAAACTTTAAACTAGAAATTCTTATATATATATATTACAGTAAAAGTAATAAATTCTGTGATTATATAAAATTACCGGTGATTATACATAATCACCGGAAAATGTTATATAATCACCGATTTATTACTTTTACTGTAAAATATACACTGAAGTGACAAAAGTCATGGGATGACTGTTAATATCGTGTCGGTCCTCCTTTTGCCCGGCGAAGTGCAATAACTCGACGTGTCATGGAGTCCACAAGTCGTTGGAAGTCCTCTGCCAGAATATTGAGCCATGCTGTCTGTATAGACGTCCATAATTGTGAAAGTGTGGATGGTGCAGGAGTTTGGGCATGAACGGACCTTTCGATGGTGTCCCATAAATGCTCGATGGGATTCATATCGGGCGATCTAGGTGGTCAGATCATGCGCTGGAATTGTCCGGAATGTTCTTCAAACCAATCGCGAACAGTTCTGTCCCGGTGACATGGCGCATTGTCATCCATAAAATCCCATCGTTGTGTGGGTATGTGAAGTCCATGAATGGCTGCAAGTGATCTGCAAGCAGCTGAACATAACCATTTCTAGTCAATGATCGGTTCAGTTGCACCAGAGCACCGAGTCCATGCCATGTTAAAACAGCCCACACCATTATGCAGCCACCACCAGCTTGAACAGTGCCTTGCTGACAGTTTGGGTCCATGGCTTCGTGGGGTCTGCGCCACACTCGAACTCTAACATCAGCTCGTAACAACTAAAATCGTGACTCATCTGACCACGCCACGGTTTTCCACTGGTCTAGGGACCAGTCAATATGCTCACGAGCCCAGGAGAGTCGCTGCAGGAGATGTCGTGCTGTCAGTAAAGGCACTCGAGTCGGTCTTCTGCTGTCATAGCCCAAGGAAGACAAATTTCGCCGCACAGTCCTATCGGACACGTCCCTCGTACGTCCCACATTGATTCCTGCAGTTATTTGACGAAGTGTTGCGTGTCTATTAACTTTGACCATTCTACACAGACGTCGGTGGTCTCGGTCGTTAAGTGCAGGTGGTCGTCCGCTGCGCTGTCCATGATGGGATGTGATGCCTGAAATTTCATACACTCGGCACACTCTTGATACTGTGGATCTCGGAATGTTGAATTTACTAACGATATCCGCAATGGAATGACCCATGCGTCTAGCTCCAACTAACATTCCACGTTCAAAGTTTGTTAATTCTCGTCGTGCCGCCATAAATCAAGAAAAACCTGTTCACATGAATAACTTGAACACAAATGAAAGCTCTGGAAAACGAACTCCGTATTTATACTGTTTCGCTGCGATACTACTGCCATCTGTATATTTGCATATTGCTATCCTATGACTTTTGACACTTTAGTGTGTGTGTGTGTATATACATATATATATATATATATAAAGAATATCGGGGGATATATATAAGTAATCCACCATAAAAGTCTTTAATAATTAAAACCAATTTCTAGAATTCCTCAAAAATTAAATCATTTCTGAAAACCAAAACTAAAAAATATTTTGGAAATGAAATAAAGTATGTTGGAATCGGGATTAAATTACAATAAGTAATATATATATATATATATATAATGAGAAGTTCTTGTATGTTCTCTAAAGATTTTGATCAAATTTCATATTTAAATAAGGTTTAGTTTTTCAGGTTTATCTGTACAGGCATCTTTCCTGAAAAAACGATATTTAAGAAATTATTAAAAACACTGTTTTTGCTATTACTATTAGAATAAGTATATTCAACTTCCGTTTAGAAGTGTATGCAGTGCAGCACAGTGTTCAGAACAGCATGAATGACACGTTTATTGCGGGGTTTTAGTTATGAACATATAATTGATATTTTTTGCTCTTTACATTTTTGTAGTTGTCTTCATAAAGAAATGCAATTTTATACACACACACAAAAAAAAATATTTTTATATCTAAATATTATAACCTTTTCCACCGGCATCCTGGCACAGGGGTAGCGTGTCTTCCCCGTGATCTGGGCGTCCGGGTTCGAGTCCCGGTTCGGGCGTGGTTGTTACTCTGTGTTTTGTTTGTCAGGCGTGTGAATGTGCCCCCCTGTAAAAAGGGGTTGTGCAAGCGAATGTGTGTGTCATCTTCATTTGAGTTAAAAGTCAGACTTCTGCCCTCTGGGTGCTTAGGGGTCTTTACCCTCAGAAGCTACTGCACCCCCCTTTCCGTGGAAACACGGACACGACAAAAAAAAACCTTTTACTATCTGCTCTAATGCTGACAATACCATACAGTGGCATTCGTATCCGATTTCACCATGCTAAAACTGAATGAAAGTTCATTAATATAAATGAAATAATATAAAAATTTGCATAAAAAGCAAAATGATGTACTGTACTATAGCAAAATGTTTGCAACTTCATTCGAAGCATAAACTGTATCTTCCAAGAATTGTATGGCTAAATTTATAGAATTGGTATTTTAAATATTCTATATCGGTATGGAATCGGTATTTTAAACTATAAACTATAGAATTGGTGTTATAAATATTCATAACGGAGTAAATAAATTTATATATAAAAATCTTAACTAATGCATACATCATGACTTGAGTTAAAAAAACATACATCGAATTTTATAAGATAAATTACTTGGATTAGAATTTATTCTAACGGAACAAAGGTTTAAAATTTTGATATGTATAAAAAGTTTATAAAAATAAAAACTCTCATTTTCATAAAATTCTAGATTATAATTAAATTTGTCTCTTTCGTCTGGCTGACATTTTTTAGACTAACCTTCATTTATAAATATATTTTTTTTCGTCATGGGGGTAATTATGAAATAAATTTATCTTGATGCAAGCAGACCTTCAGACGACTAACGTTCGGTGGAAATTTTAAAAAATACAAAAGTAAATTATACTTTTCAAGGAGAAAAAAATACAAAAGACAGTTTTTTTTTTAAATAAAAACCAGCTCACTGTTGCTTATTTTTCTTCAAAAAATGTTTTTTTTTACCGGTTGTTATTTATTTCATAAAAAGATAATTTCTCATGTAAATGAGGCGAAATTAACTCCGAGGTTATTTTAACTTAATGAGATTCATATAAAATAAGAAAAATGTGAAAAAAAAGAATGCTGTTTAAAGAAAAACCGCATTTAGATTAATATTCTGAAAAATTAATTTGAAGAATGTTTTTGAATACTAAACAGTAAAACAATGTAAATAAAAAATTAGTTGTGTTTGCCACTTTTTTTTTTCTTTTGATTACATGAAACGATATGTAACCAAGAAATTAAATTTAATATAATAAAGGATTGTTAAATACAAAGACGAAAGTTTTTTTTTATTGTTAATTTTTCGAAATGGACTGTTTTAAGTATTGATGTGAGCAAGATTTATTTTAATTTTCAGATAAGTCGAAAAAAATTATTCATTATCAAGCAAATTGGTAAGGATTTTATCAAAAAAAACGTTTAACAAATTTTCAGTTAAAAAATAATTAAATATATATTTACTGCAAAGACGCTTTATATATAAATGAAGCATTTTGAAATTTTACTAAGATGCTTACTATTTTAGCATTTATTAATACTTAATTTTTAAAAATGTGCCCATCTTTACGAAATTATTTAATAATTTATTATTGAGAAAATGAAAAAAGTATATGAAAAAAAATAAAATAATAATAGTAAAAGACCGATTCTTTTTATTAAAAAAATTTCTTTATAAATCCTGAAATTAAATAATTTGATATAATGTTCAGACTGAATTGTTTTCATCTAAAAAATTATCTTCGACAATAATTTACTATAGAAATACTTTTTTTAAATAATATTTTTTTAATATTTTGATCGGAAGTATCAATAATGACATCATAAAATAAAAAGTGCTATTGTATAAATCTATATTTGTTTTGCCACCTTCAAAATAATCCCATCTGACTTCAACACAGGAGCCAGAAACATTTCTTCGATTCTCAAAACATTCTTTAAAGTCATTTTTGTGAAATTCTTTTACAATTCCACAGCGAATTTTCTTTTATTGCATTAGAAAAGCTGATGAGATTTTGATCTTAGAGCATCATGGGATTTTTCCTTTTCTATTTGGGGAACTTGAAATATCATGTTAGGGTAATAGACGGAAAATTTTTCCCTTAAAAAGTTATGAATAATAATAGAATTTCAGAAAGGCACATTATAATTAGCAAAGCATATCTGTTAAACTCGCTACAATTTAAGTTTTATTTTCAATACATAAAATTTCACAATTATATCTTTAAATACATGATGGTTATTAAGATACCACTCTAACTTATAGACATGATGTTGATTAAATGCAATAGATGGTCAGGCAAAATATGATTAATGAATGCTGGATTTTTTAAACCTTCTCTAAATAATTATTACTATTAAAATACATTTGTTCTCGATATATAATGTATTAAAAACCTTTATACATTATATATAACATTTTAAATATGTATTTGTTCCAGAAAGTTTGCATGGAAGCAAATTTTAATGCATAATTTTTACTCTGTTACATCAACGATTTTATAAAATCAATAAAATTAAATATATTTCATTGAGAATTTATTTTCAGATTATTACAGAATTCAAATTTATTTTCAGATTTTGAAATGTATAGTTTTTATTGACATTCTTTCATGTAATGTGTGAATATTTTTCGTAAGATTTTACAAATAATTTCTTTGTGTGTGTGTGTTAAATGAACCATTTTTTATATCTTTTTCTTTTAATCATTCTCTTATAATAAGAATTTTTTCATATTCCCTGATACTTTTTACTGCTTTTTTTATCTCCTATGTTCACATCTTTAGTTTCTTGTGTTCAATAATATCAATTTAAAATGAATTCTTTAATAAATATGCACAATTGAAAAATTTTATAAAGCTGATTAATTTATTTAATTATTTTATATGTTTGTATAAAATGTTTTATCTTGATTTTTAACGAATTTCAGTAAATATTCATCCAAAGTCTTAACAATTGGGGCTATTTAGCCAATTAATTTCAACACATTTACAAGTATACACATTAGCATTGCTCTATACTTATTATGCATTTTTACTTTAAAATAATACTTTCTCTTTTTTATGATTAGAAGCAATTTATGACTGAATTTTACCATTATTATGACTGAATTTTACCATTATTATGACTGAATTTTACCATTATTATGACTGAATTTTACCACTGTCATGTCAGCGGAAAAACTGGTCGCCGAAAGGAGCTAATTTTATTTAATAATATGAAATATATAAAGTATTTTATGACTTCAATATAGAGAATTTGGGTGAAAATTTATTCCGTTTCAATTTAATACATCGTCTAAGTCAATTTTCTCTCCCCAAACAGCTTTAAAAGTGAAAATGCGTTTGTTTCATTTATTTGTTTTAAAGAATGTAACTCTAATGTTAAGTCTTTTGAAAAGATAAACGATCGATTTCTTTAAACTCTTCCAACTAAGACATTTCGTGGTTAGATAACATCGAGTATTTACTGATCATGGTTAATTTCCAATTATAGAAACACTGCTATTCCTTTCCCAAAATTCGAAAGGTTTGGTTTGTTTGAAAATAATACTATTCAACAAGTAATTTTCGATGCTAAACAATTTGACTTTAAATTTAATTAATAAATGCCACAAAAGATGTTAGAAACCACTTGACGAAGTTCAATCAGCCAACCACTGGAAAACTTCCCATTTGTTCAAAATTTGAATAAACTAAAATTCAAAACAAAGCTCTGAATTTGTTCAAATTCTTATTCTCATCATTAGCTTCTCTGAGACATTTAATTTACTAACAGAGCACTTCGCAGAAAGTCTTGTGTCGCTTAATATTTGAAGACAAATGAGCACTCGAGCTTTGATGAGCTCTGAAATACGTTTTCAAGAGACCCGTCCATCAGAAATGACGGTATGGAGGTATTTTTAAGTTTTCAAAACCGCTGTTGCGGCAGTTTTGTAATTGCAATAGCCGTGGTGAAACGAAATTAGATTCAAATAACTGTCAATAGATGCTCTAATATTTATTTGTAAGAGTTTATGAGCATAGCAAGCTGTGTTGCATTGATTGATTCTCATGAAAATTGTGGGGACGGATCGAACCTGCGATGTACAGGTTTAAAGTCCGGTAACGTAACCATTCGGCACAAGCTTACGCTGTTGTCTATTGGCTGTTACTGGCTTATTAAATTGTCACCACAATACTCACCAACCAGTGAGACGGTAGTTGGTGAACGATTATTTATAGCGCCAAACGTTTTGGCGAGCGAAGAGAGTTTTTGTTGCGTCAAGTGAATTTGACGACTTTGTGTTGGTTGCGTTTGCTGTGGGTAGGTGGCGCCCCGACAGCAGTTTGAACATTCATAGTCCGGGTCCATTCATGGTCCGGTGAGGGATTGATCCTGCGATGTTCAAGTTTGAAGTTCTTTAACCATTCGGCAAAAGCGTACGCTCCTGTCTATTGTCTTTTTCTGCTTTTTAAGTTGTCACCACACAATGACTTCAAGAGGAAACGTGGAAGATAAGTCATATAACTACTCTCCGACTCTCTCTAGGGCACATGGATAATAAATATTGAATGACTCTACCACCGAAACAGCCGCATGTGTGATGACACGTGTGTAACTATGGTTGAGATCTAAGAGCCATCACCGGCAACGATACAACCCTTCCCTATGTCCCGTCATTGATAGATGGAGCCAGACAGTTGATTATTGTTGATAAAATTCAAAAATGAAATATATAATGTGTGTGTTTTTACTTCAATAAAATGAAGTATGTAAAATACAAAAAGAGAAAAATTTGTTGATTCAAATTTTAAAATATTTATAATAAAAAAAATTATTGTACAAAATTAAACAAATTCTTGGTTGTATATTCTATCCAACATGCACTCATAAACCTATTAGTAAATTCACGTATATTATTTGTAGATATAAAAATCTTATTTTCTTGATATAATACCAATAGTAGTTTGATTAAAATGCTTATTGTCGACGAATCAGAATCCAAAAAACATATAAAGTCTCTCTCTCTCTCTCTCTCTCTCTCTCTCTCTCTCTCTCTCTCTCTCTCTCTCTCTCTCTCTCTCTCTCTCTCTCTCTCTCTCTCTCTTCCAACATGCACTCATAAACCTGTTAGTAAATTCTCGTATATTATTTGTAGATATAAAAATCTTATTTTCATGATATAATACCAATAGTAGTTTGATTAAAATGCTTATTGTCGACGAATCAGAATAATAATTAAAATATATTGTGTCAAATTAGGTTCATTCTTGGTTATATAGTCTATTCCAAGCACACACACATATAAATATAGTATATATTACTAGTTGATCCCTGCATATTATTTGCATATATAAAAAAATTCTTATTATAATACTAAAAGCAGCTTTATAAAAATGATTATTATTTACAAATCAGAACGCAAACAAACATATAAAATGTGTTTTTTCCTTATTTCTTAAAAAAAATTATTTCTAAATAATTTTTTTCTTATTTCTTAGTAATAATATGTAGAATTCGAAAGAAAAACTATTTAGAGATTTAAAATTTAAAATATTTTATGACAAAATAAACTTTCCATAAATGAAACCGAATTCATAACAAAAGTAAGAAGTAAGAAATATGAAATATATCATCAAGAAAATCGATTGAATCTCATCAAAAAAATATAGAATTATCCTTCAAGAAATAAATAGTTCTAGAGTAAAAAAATTCCGAAAATCGGAGAAATATATCTCTTGAGAATAAAAAAATACATTTTTTTAGTTACTCGTGCTTGCATTATAAAAGAACTTCGATCTCTCCCGTCTAAGTTTCAGAACTTTAAAAAATTTCTTGGAAATACTATAAGAATATATTCAAATACTTTAAAGGAAGATTCATGGAAATAGTACTTTCAAAGATTTGAGCTCTATCTTCGAAAGAAATGTTTAAAAGTTGCATAAAGAGGTCCTGAAGCCTCAGGGGGTCGGGAGATTTCTAG
>JAPMOQ010020864.1:310968-327304 GCA_026543055.1 Argiope trifasciata
TCATTTATAATGTATAAATATTTAAAAATAATAAAGAGGGGTAAATAATCAATTTGTTGCTACGTATAGTGAGGCTTTTACTTTCTCATTTATAATGTACTGGCGCAGTTTGGCCAAAGATGGCTCTCTGCGCCAGAAAAATCCAATTAACCAACCAACCATTTATAATGTATACAGGATAGCCGGAACGGTCTCCCCAAATCCTTCTCGCATACTCTCTTAATAAATGTGCCATGCTAGAGAACGCCTTGTAATGCATAAGTATACAGTCGTATTAACGGACTAAGTTTGACATTTTCACTGAACCTATCGTTGGCGAGTTTCTTGGCTAATAATCCCTGACATGTGGTTCAAATTATCTGAAAGTCAAATCTGTGTTTTAGAAAAGTGTTTACCTATCGATTGAAAGAAAAATTTAGTAGGAAACTACTTTTCTAGTCACAAAATTATCTAGTAATTTGACATATTTAAACTGAGTTTTGGGGTCATAAAATTTACATGTTTCTGAAAGTGCAGACAGATAACTAGTTAGCCTCCAGTTGGATTTGGCTCAAAATTTTACAAGTGATGTTGTTGAAATTGTGTACCGAATCTCATCTATCCAGCTCTTCTTTGTTTTGTTGTTATTGTGTTAACTTACAACAGAACAGCAGAACAGACAGATTTCTGAACACATGTTATAGAAAAGTTGATAGAAATCTGCAAATTTGCTGTAAAGAATTTCATCCGTTTAGCTCAAACCGTTTTTGAGTTATCTTTGTGACATATAGACAGATGAAAATGTTAAAAAAAATGTTTTTTTATGTATAAAAATAAAAAAATACGTCAAAATCTCGAGTTCGAATTTTTTAACGATTACTATGTTATCTCTATACTTCATATACGAGTTGGTGAAAATATTTTAATCTTCTCTTAAAAGTTTATGGAATTTCATCATTTATGACCACCTTGAGTCCGAAAACACATTTTTGAAATTATGTTTATGATTACGAAATCCTCTTCAAGTCGGATGGGATTTGAACAAATCCATACTTCAAAATTTGGTTATCCAATAACTACAAAAAGTAAATAATTGTATCGATTTAGTTTGATACTCTCTTTTAATTAAAGTATCGATTTTTATCAAATTCGAAATCGAATCTTTCTCGATATTGATTGTCTGCCAGTTTTATAGTCTCAAGCATGACAGACGTGATAATTAAAAAATGTATAATTAAAACATGCATTAACTTGATAATTAACAAACGTATAATTAACTAAAACGCAGCAACTCGAATGAATTCTGGTATATGATCTTAATTCATCTTAATTATTAATTATCTAAAATTGTAATTCTATATCAAATTTTAGCTTCAAATGGTTAAAAATATAAGGAAAAATCTTCCAATACTTCTTTCATCATACACCATCAATAATTTGTCTTCGGTTTCTTTCAGATCTTAAAAATAATTTTGCTACTTATAATTTATGTAACTCATTTGGCAACATGACCGGCATTCTGCTGCGTACAGCATATCCGGAAATAAAGATGGCCATCGAATATTGTGAAAGGATGGAGGATTGACAGAAGTGCTCAATTTTTTCAGATTCTCTGTCTGTCCTCCAAAGAAAGGATAAAAGATAAAATAATATAAAATAAAAGATAAAATAAAAATTAACAAGTAGATAGAGTTGAATTGGGTTAAGGCCCATATTGGAATATATAATAAAGAAAAGGCGGATCACTATGCAAAGTTGGCGAAGCAGAAAGAGTGTTGATATGTCCTTAAATCAACTGGTGTCTTAAAAAAGGAATTAAGAGAAGAAATAAAACTACAATGGTTTGAAAGATGATATATGTACAAAAAAAGTAAGAGTAACTTCTGACTTTATTCTTAATTCAGAAATAAAAATAAGAAGATACCATCTACTGATAATCCAAATAATATCTGGTCATGGGGGATTTCCTGCATATTTCCAAAGATTTGAAAGAACACAGGAAAATAAATGCATTTGTGAAGAAATGGATACGGTTTATCATTATTTAATGGAATATATAGAGGTCTCAGAGTTATGGAAAAACCTGAAGATTGTAAATAATGATTTAAGTGCAGTATTGATGGTACCAAGTAATCTCAAAACTCTGAAGGACATATCTTATTTTGTCAGCTTTTTACCAACTGTTTGAAATTGGGAATATAAGGAAGAAGGACAGTAATTAACTACTTCGAAGAGAATGTTAGTTTGACAGCTCAGTCAGTGTAATTATGAACAATACTAAAGACAGCAGTCGATTACAATAAATCTTGTCGATATTGCTACATTCAGTGGTGGAGAGGGGGTCAGCTCTACGCAAGAAGAAACATTTGAGGAAAATTCTAATGTAGGTCGGATCAAACCGGAAAAATATAAACATCTTTTGTGGGCGAAAACCCATTCTACACATCCGAGCTCGGTGAAAGGTTGACTATATTTATAAACATCTGTTAAAAACATCTTTATTAATTTAACTTTGGTTTTGGCATCGCAGTAGAAATTATGTCACTTCTTCATATAATAATTCATCTTCTCATCTCATTAGATCTAAATTTAGTTTGATATTTTACAGAAGTAAAGAAAAACATTTATTATTATCGAATAGCATTTGTCCTTAAGTAAAGTTTGAAAGAAGGGACAATTTTAATATGTATAAATGAAGGCGTACTTGTTAGCCCAACTTTTCCTTTTAATATTTATATAAGTATTTGAAAAAAAATTCATTAGCAGAAAGGAATAAAGGAGATGAATTAAATCGTCTGAGCACTTGCCAGATTAACGCCAATAGTTACAGAATTAAAACTTTGGTTTCAACCTTTTAACTATTAATCCACTTAAAAAAAATAGTTTATTATCATCGGCATAATACATTTAAGGAATCGTAGAACGTTCATTAACCATTTAGACAGGACAGGCAAGTCTTAGCTAAGAAACCATTTAAAATCGACATTATACATAACATAAATAATTAAAAATAGTGGAATACACAAAGTGAAAAACAATACGAATTTCATACAATTAGTGGTTGGAATGCTGTACATCCAAAGAATTATACGGTATTATACCATGCAATGAAGGTAAAATCAGTTACATAATTCCATTTTTACTTACATGAATGAAATTAAATACCAAAAAAATAACTAATTGCTTTTGATTAACTAAAAAGTAGTAATAATTCTTTTCATAAAGTACATGGACATGAAAAACGTTATGTGAAGCATGAATAGAAAATGTCGAAGAGAAATGGAATATCATTCATTTTAAAATGATTGTTTTTAATGTATCTCCATACGTCTTCTTTGATAAGGTATGGAAGATCCAGTATCTTGTATCCTAATAAATGATATCATCTTAATGCCTGTATGATGTCAACTTTCAATTTTATAGCCTAGACAAATAACCTGGCATACATAAAATATTTCGATCTTCCTTATTATGAGACAAAATACACAAGAAAACAATATTATTGATTCGTAACAATAAAAATATCTTTACAAAATTCTAATATTATTCAGACTAAAGAAACATTAAATAAAGCCATATTAAAGCTAAGCTAATATTTTGAATTCTACGCTTTATATTTTAGATTCTAGTTAATTTAATCAAATCGATTTTTTTTACCCTCTGATATCATATCAATTCGAGTTGATATCAGAGCCAGCTTGTGCCTTCTAAATTGCTGTCTCCTAGATAAACTCGGATTCCCCACTAAATTCCGATAAAAATCTCCTGCTCCCCTCGCAAGATTCGCCGTTCTTTATTATTCCAAAACTCCCTAAACGGCGAAATCAATACCGAAAATAATCAATAAAAAATTTTTACATTCTATCTGCCTCATAAGCGAGAAGAGAGCATTTTGCCAACTTTTCCGTTTTATTGCCATTCAGCCATGCCACCCTAGAAACATTAAAAAAAAAAAAAACTTTGCTGTATACTCATTAACTTAAGCGTTCGGAATTTTTTTAAGGATGTTGTTTTTATCCTTTTTGGCAACTTCCCAAAGCATGTTAAAGGGAAAAAAGAAAATGTCTTTGCGGATCTCGAAGCAGTTAAATACAAGAGAATGTGCGAAGACTCTATCCTTATGTTCGGAAAACGACGAGGAATAAATATATATATTTATACATTTTTTCTGCTTTCAGTCTTTTATAGAGATAACGAAATGGTTCGAGATATAAAAGCTGAAAGGATGTTGAATTTCTTGGTGAATAAACGGGGGTCGATTATCGCTTGTAAATAGAAAAAAGGGATCTACATGAAAATAATGAGGTTGTAATTATCGCCGACAGGCAATTAAATTCGAATAATAAGTACTGTTCAAGAAATAAGTAATGTTTTGAATTAATTTAGAATTATATTTTGTTTTATTAATGAGCATAGTAAACGTCGCTGAATGTGATTACGGTTACCATTACCATTCGTTTTACATAATCAAAACTGTCTACTCCCTTTCCGATATATTCATTTGTAAACATAAATATTCGGTTAATGTGAACATTATATCGTTTAGTTTTATCGGGTTTGAAGTTAAGATTTGATCTATCTTTCATTTTCAACCAGTGTTTAGCGATTGGTATTCGTAAAACTCTCGGTTCACTTATAAGCAGACATTTGAAAGTAATTTCTTCTTGGCATGGAGTTCTAATTCTTTTGTCTGGACTAAAGTTTTCTAGATTGGTTTAGAAAAGCTTCTTAGTTGCCAAGCGAGGATTGAAATCTTCTAACCGGAAACCCACTGATAGCTGCATTAAATTACGAAAGTTCTACACACATATATATACATGATATAAAGGAATTAATTCAAGTGTTAAAGACAAATTTCTTCTTAAAAAGTATGAAAGCCTGTCTAAAATACTGTATATGCAATTCTGTGGCTCAGTTGAAAATCTTTGGAAAATTTTGAAAAATTATTAGCTTTTTGTGAGCAAGGTCATGTTATAATTACAAGAACAAACGCATTAAAAAGAACGCTCCATCGACTTCCGAAATGAATCAAGCTCTCCATATTTTCATACGCATCGTGTAGTATCGTTCAAGAAATTTTTAAAAGACAGTACAAATGCTACACCGAAGAGCGATTACATTATGACTATCCTGTTAATAATATATAGGACCACTTTTAGTCCGAAAGCTTCCAATATCTGAAGAGGTATTGGCCCCAAAAGTGCTGATAGGTAGTCAGAGGTATCTAGTACCAAGCGTTCATCAACTAGTCATGTCCTTCAATTACGAGGGGTAGCTTGGAAGTACAACTTTGGCTTATCAGGTGGGACTACAAATGAGATTAATTTCTAGTGAGACTCTATGAGATTAATTTCTAGTGTGACTCTATGAGATTAATTTCTAGTGTATTTAGAGGTCTAGACATGACTTGAAAGTCACTGGAATGTTTGATTGAACCACTTCATGATGATTCGACCATTATGATATAGTGCATTTGCCTGTTGGTAAACATCCTTCCCCTGGAAATATATTGTCAATGGGTGAACTATTCTACAACGATATTCACTTAGTGCATCACGTCAGGGGATTGCTATATGGGGATTCTGGATCCTAATGTGCTCCATGAAAACATTGATCACAGCCAAATACCCTCACCATCGGCTTCTCTCTGTCCAACTGTGCATCCTTTAGAGACTGTTTCCTTTGGAAATCGGTATATTCGCACACGCTCGTCAATATTATAGATAATTAAATGTTATAGATAAGATATAGATATAACAAACAATATTATAATAAGCACAATCTTCCATTCTTCTAATGTCCAATTCCGATTTTTCTTGGCCTACTGCAGAAGTAGCTGACCGTGAAGTGCCATCAGTGCAAGGGCATGCATCGTTTCTGGATTTCTAGGTCCCAAATCCAAATGTATCAAAATGCAAGATCAAATGTACTCTTACCTTGTTCACTCCGAGATCTTCTAATTGAGATAGAATCGAGGTATTACAAGTTGAATTAGATCACATAAACGTCAAAAGCATTAATCCAAGAATTGTCACTTTTATCTTTTTTATTTGCTGGACGATGACACAGACACAGCTAATTAGAACCAAATATTTACATCTATTTCTGTAGTGACGGATCGAGCCTGCGATGTTTAGGTTTGAAGTTTAGTAACTTATCCAGCATACACTCATGTCTAATGGCTGTTACTGGCTTATTAAGATGTCACCACATTTCATGTTACGTGTACAAATTCTTTCTACACCTCCTAGCCATCTCGCGTTCCTTTTTTACACGCACGTCCTCCATTAAAACTCAAACCTAAACTCTGAACTGAAATTTACATCTGTTACTGTGGGATCGCGGAATTTTTTTTCCTGACTTCACCAGCTCGCGTGAGTGAAAGGGTATACCGTCATGGTTAGGCCAGGAATTCCAATACATCGGCGTAAGCCCATATGCAACAACGTGCGCTGCCAACAGTGTGTTGAGAAACTCTGACTAGGTTGCCACTGTTGTAGCTGGGGGTGATTTCAGCTGTTGTAACTCTTCGGGTCAAGGTGAACAATGCGTAGCAATTCCTCGCTCTCCTCTGAAATCAATGCACATGCTAGACATTGGACGATGAATTTTAACGGTGTCTTGTATGTTCATTATCCATACACCACTTTCGACATGTGCTCACAACAATTGCGCGTGAGCAACCGACTAAACGCGATGTCTCTGTTCGACTAGTTCTAAGCATTTTTGAAATACATTTTCTCATGCAAGTTTATTTTCAAAATATGTTTACCGCACTTGTGGAGATCTAAAAGGTGGATATTCGCAAAAGACTCGAGGTCGAATTGTTTGGCGATTACGATACTTTATCTTTACATATGATAAATATATCAAGTCTTAAACTTTATCGTGCTACAATGCTCTGAACTGAAAGTTCGAATTTTCATCAATTTATAGGGAAAATATCTGTTATAAGGATTCTCATGACGAGATTTCGGAAAAATATCTTCAGTCCTTTACTAAACTTTTTCCTTAGAACCAAAGAACCTCATATCATTCTTCTTTCAAAAATTTATATTATAAATATATATTATATCTTGTGAACAAGATAACTAGAGTGATTCTGTTTGTATTTTATCTGATTTGGAACAGGTTGTTAGAAATGTAAAAATTTCGGACAAGTTCGTGAATGGCCCATCTAACTCAAACCGGGTGCAAATGGTGGCAATGGAATTTTCATTTCATTATAACTTTCTTAATACTGAAGATAGAAAAACAAATTCAATTAGCCAAATTAGAGCCTCATTAAGACAAACAACTTTTTTATGTAAAATTTTTCGATAACTGCAATATCACAGAAATTAGGGCCTGGAAAGTCATTTTCAAGCCCTAATTTTGGTTGTATTGAACATCAACAATGGATGTTACCAGATAGGAACTTAGATGTAAAGAAATCTACTTTCCAGCTTGCCAGAGAGAATTTGTTTTATCTGCTTTTAGCTGATTATCCGATGTGAGAAAGAAATGATGAAAAGGCCATAAAAAACAAAGGCAAACCACTCTCACACTAATCTTTTCTATACTAGCCGCCTTTGGCGACCAGCTGGTTCGCCATGAGTAATGCGTTCTAAAATTTCCAATTAAATCATATATTTTTTAGCCAAAATTTAAGAAATAGTTTAAGTTAAAAGATTGACTTATTAGTAGTTAAAGAGTCGGTAACTTTATTCGGAAAACTTTTTGAGTTTAATGCTCTAATAATTTATCAATTATGCTTCTAAAATATTAAAAATGTTTTTTTTCGGGGATATTGCCAAAATGTTAAATATGTTTTTTAAAGAAAGCGAAAAAGGGAAAAAATTATTGAATTAATGATACAGATATTGCAAAGGATTATAGAAATATGCCATTCAGTCGGGATTTCAATGCATATCCTGTCTAAATTCAATCAGGTTTACTGTAAATAAAGATAATTTATGGAATTAATGATATAAATATTGCAAACGATTTCTTAGAATCATTTGCCTTGCATTTATTTTTATAGAAGATATCACATTTTATATTTATGTTATTTTATCTAGTCACGTGCTGTAAGTTGTATTTCTTAAGATTTGATTTACGATGATAGTTGTTGTTTTTTCATTTGAACTTCCGGCATTGTTTTATTTTATCCAGTCACGTGCAAAAAAAAACATAATTAAAATATTTCTTTAAAAATTCGTTAAAAATAGAAGCTTGAGTTATACATTAAAACACTGATACCATTAGAAAGCTACTTTTTTTTAATCTTTAAATTGATGTTAAAATCAGGTTTGTCCGATAATAATTTCGGAAGTTATAGCGGAAAAACGTCAAAATTTCGCTTAAATTTTAATTAATTCAAATTCTAATTAAAAATTCAAAAAAAGGGCTCCGAGGTGCACATTCCCAACCTCCAAGGTATACATGTACCAAATTTGGTAGCTGTAGGTCCAACGGTCTGGCCTGTGGAGCGCCAACACACACACGCACACACACACACACACACACACATTGAGCTTTATTATAAGTATAGATTTATACAATGCAGGTTTACAGTAAGTGGTATCGCAATATAGTGGAAGTAAATGAGTATGATTTCTGATCATCTTACCATTGAAATAAATTTCAATTTTGTCTAAAAATTCGATGATTCTCAATTTTAAGGATCAAAATGTGAAACAGAAAACTATAAAGCAAAAATCATACCGAAATCATAAAATAAATTTCATTCGTCTTGCCTGTCGTATTTTTTAGAGAGTATTTCTTTGAAAAATGACATGCTTCAATGATTTTCATGTGGTAGTATAATCCTAAAATTAATTCATCTAACGATCAATCAACTGAAATTTGAGTAATTTTTTTCACAAATAGTCAAGAATCCTAAAATATTTTTTTACCATGTGAAACATTATGTTGTTTTTGTTAGGAGGTTTTGAAGCTCAAAAGTGTGTAGGCAATGAATAAAAAAATAAATGGCAATTTTCATTTTCAATTTTTTTCTTGGTAGGCAAAAAAGTTTTAGGGCTCTCGTCAATTCAAGTTTTTCTTGGCTAGCAAAAAAGTTTTGGAGCTCTATTCAATCACAAAAGGAAAAAAAAATTTAATTGACGCATGCGGATTAATATAATCACGTGATCAAAAAGAAAATTCAAACATGATAATTTGAAAATTGCAATAGCAAGTTTTAGTTTTCTCTTTTAAATTCTTTTTTCGTGTAAGAGAAACTAAAAACTGAAATTCAAATCATGATCAATAAATTGATAATCAGTGAAGTCAAATTTCAGTATCAATATTTTAATCGATAATATTTGATACAGAATTCTAAATAGAGGATATTTTAAATCATAAGTATATCATTTTAATTCTCATAATTATACTGTTTAAGACCTAGAAACCTATATTCATATCAGTACATAATATATATATTTTTTAATTTCTGGTCGATTTCATTTTTTTTTTTTTCTAAATCTGTTTGAATTTTACGTATTTTTCATTATTACTCAAACATTATCAACTACTAAAAATACCTCTTCAAAATTGAAAATATTTAAATAAAAATCTCGCAACTAAATGCCACATCTTTGACCTGAAAGCCTATTTATACTTGATTCGGTTCTTTTCCTCTAAGAAGCTGCATAAAAACCTTCTAAAATTCGTTTATACGAAAGTTAGAAATGGAATTTTTCATAGAACGCTGTGGTTCGTGAAAGAAATAAGAACCTTTTCCTTCCAGCGGAATTGTTTCTTTTTAAAAAGAATTTCCAAAATAAAAAAGACTTTGTGTCGAGATATCTGGCTATATATGCGTTGACACTTTTGACGGAGCAGATCTCCCGGGTTCTCTGACGTCAGAACGACATGGCGGCGTTGCTAGGCAACCAGCTTGGAATCTCTGGTAATTAATTGGCGAAGAAAATCCTCGTCAGAACGTTCAAAACTAGTTTAAAGCTAATGTCCAAAATCTTTTTTCCCCCGTTTTTGATTAGTTTTATTCTATAAATGGTAAACATTTTAAAACTTTTAACAATTGATTTCTTTTCTTTATTTCTTGTTTTTTTCTCCTGAGGTATAAAATCAAATTCTATTGGAGCAAAAATTGAGCAAACCAAATGTTTGTTTATTCTTTGCATAACTATTTAAATTTGAAGTAGTCTTTTTGGATTTAATGTGGATTTCGTTGGATTAATAGGATTAGATAGCATTTGTTGACACAAAAGTCTGTATAGAATTCATTAAGAAGACAAGAAATAATTATAAATTAATTTAATTCATTGAATCAAAAATTAAGCTGAAATTCGACATTTTATATTTTTATTCCTTTTTTCAAATGAGACTTCATTAAGATTTTTATTTGATTATCAAATAAATTTTTCATTTCGGTTGGAAAATTGTTTTACTTATTTAATATTTATAAACTTGCAATGCATTATCCAAGCAAATCGATCACACATACGGCCATTATAGTTAGCTCATAGATAATTATCACATTTAATTTACTGCTTTTCCTAATTTTGGAATTTATTGAAGAACATTTTTATTGAATATTCTGAGCTTTTTAGCACGATTTTTCTCATGCGTTTGCCCATTACAGAAAATGTCATTGACCATTTGAACACATAACTGTCGTTTAAAAACATGTACTTTTCACATTAACAAAATATTACTCACTTTCACGGGAAGCTTTAAAAATTTTAATTAAAATTCTCGCTTTCGACATTCTAATTCCGATATCTGTATTAAAAATTTTGAAGTCTTTATTCAAACATTTGTATCTAATTTATAACAAGAACTATCACACTAACTTTCATGATTGATTTTTAATTAATTTTTTTTCTAGAAAGATTTATTGTTTTAGAGTTGATCCGTTTTCCTATCAGCTGGGAGTTTTTCTTCTTCGCTGATTGGCAAGGTTGCCAAATTAAAAAATAAAGAATATTAAAAAAAAAACTATTTTTATTGTAGTCTTTTTTTAGCATGTCTTCATTTTAAGTTTTTTGTTTTGATTTTTATCGTCTGTAGTTTGCCAGACGATATTATTACTATAAAAAAATGAACAAAATCAATTATATTTTTTTACATTATTTTCACATTATTTCACTTCCCATTATTTTATGCTTTTGTGGTATCGATTCCACTGACATTTATCATGCCAGGAGCCGTGGGATTTCCTAATATAATAGATTTGTATCTAAATGTAGAAAATTAATTATTTTAATATGCATAAATCGTTTGATAGTTAAGAAAACGAATTTTTATATTTTAATATGATTATGTTTACAAACTAAAAAAGGCTGAGTAAGGGATTCCACACAACTAAGGTAGTTTTACATTAGCTAAATTAGAAAAGAGTTTCCACTGAATAATTTTTAAAATTCAATAAGGTCAATTATTCAGAAAAAAAATTAGCTTTTTTGTTCAACAATTTAATTTTTATAAAGTAACACATTTTCTAAAAAATATATTTGAACAGCATTACACCTTATGGTGGCAATTTCATGAGCTGAGACTGGTAATTCGCATGTCATTTGGAACTGAAATTTTGCGAATTACGAATAAAGGCACTGTTTCTCATGAATTTCATGAAACATAAATTTTAATAAAAATATAATTTACATATTTTATTAAAACTAAGCAATATAAATTTAAATTAAACAAGAAATGGATTGTTTTATTAAAATAAAACAAAGCAAAAAAAAAAATGCATATTTTATTAAAATTAAATCTATTTGAATATAAATATATATGATAGTTAAAAAATAAAGGAATCTCTATGGATAAAAAAGGTTATATACATTTAACATTTATAGTGTAGACATGTGTCAAACTCTGAACCAGATCCGAGTAAGGTTTGCTGTGTATCAGTACTTTCAGAAAATAGTATAAATACGATAATTCAAAAACGCAGCGACTTAAATACTGTATGTGATTTTGTAATTGCAATTGCAGTTTAGTGTCAAATTTTTATTTCAATTAGTTTAGAAAAACGTATGTAATACCCAAATCCATTTTTTCGGATGCTATTAACGCATACCAGAGATTAATCACCAAATAACTTGGTAAATATCACACGATAGATTAAGTAAAAATGTTGAATTCACATCAAAAAAGATTTCTTAATTATTGAATGGCAATGGCAAGCTAGGCGTTCTCTGGTATCGCAAATTTTTTAGAGAGTATGCAAGACATTTTGGGGAGACAATCCTGTTGATTCTACTTTTATATTCAATCATTGGCATGGTTTATAATTCTTGGTTCAGGCTTTTTTATTGTTGTTAATGATATGGATTTTTCATGGACAGTATTTCAAAACTTTCTTGTAAAAATGTGCACTTTTCAAAAATTGCTATTAAATTTATTTATTTATTTTTACTTTTTCTTGTTTCAATCATTGGCATGATTTATGATTCTTGTGCCCGCGTCCTGACATAGAGGTAGAGCATCTTCCCTGTTATCTGGGCGTCCTGGGTTCAAGTCCCGGTCTGGGCAGGGCTGTGCTTCCTTTGTTCTATTTGTGAGGTGCATGAATGTGCTCCCTTGTAAAAAGGGGTTGTGCAAGTGAATGAATGATGCGTGAGTGGCAAAACCTTGGCTCTAGATGACGCTCTAAAACAAGAGATGCACCCTATCGGCTGAAATCGCTGTCTTCATAACAGCCAGTTTGTCCAATGACAAGTACCATATGACCAACAACCTAATTCCAGGTCTGGTGTTCTGTTCTTTTCTTTTTTTTTTTTTTTTTTTTTTTTTTTTTGTTAATGATTGGATCCATAAGGGAAATTATCTTTTTAAATACATATATGGAGTATAATTCTCATGCATCCATAAAGTTCACAAAATATTCATTAGATAAGACATTTTTTACACAGAATAATACAACACCAATTTATAAATTGTGCAGTCAGATTCCTAATTTAGTCATTATACAGATTTCATTTTAGTTAAAAATGGATAAATTAACCCTTAAAAATGTGTCTCTTTTCATGATTATTATATTAGCTCGGACAATATTTGCAGGTTCAAGCTGTTTCATTTGCCTAAAAAGTTAATCTTAAAAACTGGAGACCAAAATATTATGAAGTAAATGATTTCTATCAATATTCATTAATGCTGTTATAAAAATGAGAAATTAGAAGATGACGGAGTTTATTTTAAAATACATAATTTCTATTAAGTAAGCAGATGGTTCAAGACTATTTTTGTACTTTTTTACAATCGAAAACAGCTGCGCGCGGAATTGTTCATTCTGCAATATTATCTTGCAGTATCTGTGCAGTATTATCTTCCCTGCTATTTTTAAATTCCTTGATGCGATTTACTGCAATGATAAAAAGAAGTATCCGATACGCTTCATTTAAAATGCATTTGCAGTTGATTTCATCTGCATATTTTTTTTATCAGATATATTCTTAATCTTCCATAAACACCTGGCAACAGTCAGAAGATCAGTTCATTTTATCGTCTGAAAATAAACTTGTTTTTAATAAGGAAAAGAATTTTTACTTTGATGATGTCCCGTAATAGCGTATGCTAATGAGTATAGAAATTTATTAAATTTTGATTTGGAATTCAATTACTTCAAAAGGATTTTTAAGAGGACTGTTTATCAATAAAACAGTACTTGATGGATATTAAAATGTTTAAAGATCCTTAAGAATCCATAGTAAATGATCCGTGTTATGGTAGATCATCCACTTTCATTAATCAAGATTTCAACCAATGGCCCGTTTTGGTCCATTTATGTATCATATGAAAATTTATAGGTTCTAGACATGACCTTTACGATCGTCTGCTCTTTATAAAATCCTCCATCCCTCTTTCACTCACTTTTTTTTTTTGAAAAAATCAAAAACTTATAATAATGTAGAATCTTTTTGGTGGGATAACCGAGGCTGATTTCCCCAGCCATAATCAATGAATCGATTTCGAAAACTTTTATTCCGTACGTAAACTCATCTCCTTAGATATATAATCCACGATCGTTTTCAGTCCCCATCCTAAAATATCAAAATATACTGCGTCCGGGAAAGCCCTCAGTCTGAAAGTCTATTTCTCCAATTTATTTCTTTATTTCTCCGACATTATTAATTAATCACAACACTTTATACTTATATTTCAGCTTTAATTTTTACCCTTAAATGCGGAGGTGAAATTTTAACACTTAATTGGGGAGGTACGGCCTACGTTACCGCATTTAATTTACACTCAAATTAAATTTTCTAATGAATGTTTGAGTATGAAAAACTGCCAATAGATTTTGTGGATACTTTTCTTGATATGTAGATATGTTTTAGAAATTTTTCAAGATATATTATCATTCAAAAAGTAAATACGTTTAAACATAAATTTTCCACTCCAATTGCATGCTACAATAAATAATATTCCTAAAAAATGTTCATTACATTCGTATTACTTTTAACTGTTTAAATCATTTATTTTTCTAATATATAAAGGTATATAAAAAATTATATTACATAAAATTCAATAATTATATGAAATTTTTTTTAAAATGTCGAAAATTGGCCTTTTTTATCGGCTTGTGTGACTTTCCTTGCACGGTTTTTGAGGGCATTTCAAACATACAGGTTAAGAGCTAGTATAGAAATCAACCTATAAATTCTGTATATATTTCTTTTGGTATATTGATATATTTTATATTTTTTTCAAAATACATCATCTCTAGAAAAATTTATCATACTTGAACATGCATATCAAAATCAGTTGAATGCGAACTTACATCGAAAAACTCTTCTGTACAATTATCCTTATCACTAAAATCACTTTCTGCTTCATTTAAAAGTGTCTGGAACACTGCTTCATAATAGGATCTAAAGGATGATATATCAGTTACTAAGTTTTAGTGTCATCTGTTAAGCCTTGTTTATCACTGGGACACTAACATAAAGCGCTGTCTTAGAGACCACGATTAAAGAAATAACTGAATTATTTTATATAACATACGCTGAAACTGCTTGAAAAAGTAGCCATGTATTAAAGGTCACAAAGCAGACAGCTACAAGGTCAGCCCATTGGGCTAAAAATGGAATAAGGGTGACCGAAAGTCCATC
Organism: Argiope trifasciata; assembly: GCA_026543055.1. Classification (NCBI taxonomy): domain Eukaryota; kingdom Metazoa; phylum Arthropoda; class Arachnida; order Araneae; family Araneidae; genus Argiope; species Argiope trifasciata. The sequence continues at coordinate 326,013 of JAPMOQ010020864.1, forward strand.
GCTAGCGGTCTGATAGACCACACATCCCCAGTTAAAGGTTAAATAATGTTCTCTTTTCTTGTAATAAGATTTGTATTAGTCGACATAACTAGATTCATAATATGGTTGGTGATCAGCTGATTGCCAAAGACGGCACCTCTTACAGATAAGAAAAAATGATAAAAAAATTAAATAAAAATAAATAAAGATAAGAAAAATGGTAAGAAATGAAATAAAAATAAAGATAAAAAGCTAAATAAAATAAAAAATATATAAGAAATTAAAAAAACAAGGATAAGAAAATAAATATCTTTCTAAGAATTAAATAAAATAAAGATAAGAGATTTAATCTAAAATAAGATAAGAAATTAAATCATTTTGTTTATCTCAATTGGCATTAAATGAATGAAAATTTTCCTTTGTGCAGGTGGCAACAACCGTGAAGAGACGATCCCCATGTTGATGCTGAACCATTCGGACAGCAGGGAAGACTCCCTCCCCAAGCCCGGTGCCACCAGTGGCTCCCGCAGCGACTCCTGCTCGAGAATCGAAGTAGGCTTAGGACCAGCATCTTCCTCACCCACGGCATCTCAGGTGCAACCCAAAGACCAGGCCGGGTCAGCAAACTGCACGAGGCATCCTACGACAAGCAACGGTCAGTGGCATTACGCGTTTCATTCATAAAACACGCCAATGCTGTGTGTATATATGTAAATCTTTCATTTGATAACAGGTGGGTGGGTTTGGTTTTGTGGCGTTTTATGGCGCAAAAGCCATATCTGACCCTATTGCGCCAACCACAAGGTTAAATTAAAAAAACACTGTTATAGTAGAAAATCACGAAAATAGAAACCAATCCATAAGGCAAGACGAAGTAAATCTTCAGCACTCAGTAAAAGACAGCGAGTGGCAAAAGTTTAAAAAGGAATATATATATAATATGGATAAAAACCACAAAGCATGAAAACGCAAGTTGAATTTAAAGGTAAAATGGGTTAAATTCGATGAATCTGGGTGGTTGCAAACACTTCAACGTTAAGATAGGATTCCCTGTTCACGTGAATATAATCATCCCATGAATGGCATTGTTAACACGTTCACTGCCACTACACTCGCCTGATATCAGGACCATCTATCCAATTAGATGACCCCTTCTTTGCAGTCTTTTAACTGCAGTAGAGAAGGTGTCATCTAATAGCATAGATGGTGTGATACAATTACATATTATTTGTATCGCACAGGCACGTCAGTGGCAGCGAATGTGTTTTAACACGTTCACTGCCACTAGCCACGCCTGATATCAGGACCATCTA
>JAPMOQ010020864.1:327314-377532 GCA_026543055.1 Argiope trifasciata
GCCACTAGCCACGCCTGATATCAGGACCATCTATCCAATTAGATGACTCCTTCTTTGCTATCTTTTAACTGCAGCAGGGAAGGTGTCATCTAATAACATAGATGGTTTGGTCCTAGAAAAGAACGCAATCTACGAGTTATCTCGTGGTTGGTAGTTGATGCCTTAAGAAAAATCATCGATTGGATGTACAATAAATATAATACAGAAAACTGAATGAAGGAAATCGATTAAATATTTTTAGCCTTTGCAATCCACTGGTCAGTGTCACTGAACAATGTAATGTCTTGATCCTGATCAATCATATAAAAGAGTAGAATTTCAAACAATCCGTTTATTTACAGCCACTTACGTACATAAGAACAATTTGTTCTAATCTAGGTTTAAATATTTGATATTTACAACATTTGGAAGTTGATAGTATTTACACAACAGTCGAAGGTTGAATGTTTATCATGAAATAAGTCCTCATCAATTCGAAGAAATAACACTACAAGAAACTAACAGGGTGCTAGTTAAAACAGCTACTCCAGGATTAGCTCTAGGAATCCACCGAACTTCAGCTAGTGGAGCGTAATTCAGCAGTTCGCAAAATAAAAAGTTTCTTTCCCCTGCGCTGTCAAAAATAAGCCATGAATTATACTTCTAACCAATCTCCACTTCTAATTTCACGTTGGTGCACTTAAGCTCTCTATCGCCCAATAGTTGTTCATCAAAGCCCCCCCCCCCCCCAAGTGGTCACCAATCGATTGTAGGAGTCCGATTATGATGCGTCCTCGTAACTGACTGTTCCGGAAAACGCGTTAACGATAGCCCCTTCACAATGGGAAAAATTTTAGTATCCAGATGGTTTGACTCTCCTTCGCCTTGAAGATACAATAAATTTTTCTTAAACGATAAAACCAATGAATGGTTCTTCAGATGGGCATCACTAATGACCACTCGAGTGAAGAAGATTCCCCGACTGGTAATCTGAAGGCATTTAACCAATGAAGATTTTAACAAATGGTGACAGCTGGCTGGAAATGCCACTTATCGTGAATGGGAAAAGGGAACATTACAACATCATATTTCGATAGAACTGATTCACTATCTAGTACCACGGGACGCAAAGAATCTTTAGTTTCTCAAAAATTAATTTCAAATTATATTTTTTCCATTTATTCAAAATGATTTATTTCATTTAATAAATTAACCTGGATATGGCTATCATAATGACTCTAATAAAACAAATGGTACACAAAAAATTTAAAAAGCATGAAGCTCAAACAATGCATACATAAAGAACAGAACAGCACTTGTAGAAACAAACAGCAATTCATTATTAAACAGCAAACGTTTCGTTTCATGGAATTCTCTAGAAGAATTCCAAATCTCAATTCTTTATGGAGGTATCGCCATAATTCCTGCATTTTCCAGAACTGTCATTTTAGTAGCCGGGGTCATTCATCCATTTGATGTCATTGTAAAAAGCTCTTCCCTATCATTAAATTAACATAGCAGGAAATTATAATACAAATTTGTAACAGAATCATTACCTTCTATTGTATAGATCAAAACAGCTATTTCATTATAAGTATGGATGTGCTGTGATTTATTCTACGATGCACAGTGATTCATGCCTTGCGGTGTAAGTAAAGTTTTGATTTTTTAAGTAATGTTAAATAATTTCAATTATTACTTAATTTAAAGAATAAGAAGCCTCTTTAACTGGTGTACAAGAAATTTTAATCAATTAATTCGGATTAAATTTAAACTTTATATTAAATATTTTCATTTATGTTGCCTTTCCTACTCTCGTTTATAAATATGAACTCAGCAATCAGGGGAGAAATGAAACAGTAAAATTAAGTAATCTGTAAAGCGGTTAGTAACTCATTATGTGGTATATTTCCAATAAAATAATTCGGTTTCTACATCAACCTCATAATTAATGAAGTTTTCCCAAAATATCTATATATAAATTATATAGCTAATTATTAATTGTTCCAATAATTTTTTTTTGCAATCTGCCACTGACCTGGATGCATATAAGCAATTGGAATCAACTTTGCTGCTAAATGTGTCCTATTTCTGTCTATAATCGCAGCCTAAGGCTTTATATCAAATATCCTATACAAAATATTTCCAATGTTTGTTTTTTTATCTATTTTCGTATTACGTCTCTGCCTAATAACCTCTCTGGTATCTTTAAATAAAAATAAAACTTTTCATAGGATAAGTCATTTCGTTATTCAAAATTGCATCATTGTACAACGCAAAATGATATTACTCGCTAAAGAGTTCTATGGCCGGCATCTTGTATAAAGGTAGAGCTTCTTCCCTGTAATCTCGGCCTTCCAGATTCGAGTCTCGGTTTGGGCATGGTTTTTCTTCATCTAAGTTCTATCTGAGAGGAATGTGAATGTGCCCTTCCCCTTTAAAAAGATATTGTGCAAGTAAATGTGTGTGTCCTGTTCAAATGAGCTAGATGTCAGATTTCTGCCCTCTGAGTGATCAGGGATCTTTACCCTCAGATGCTACTGCACCCCCTTTAAGAGGAAATGTAGATAGGATATCATCATTATCAAGAGTACTGTGGTAACTTTTACTATAGTACCTGCCCTCCCCACTCTTCTCTTACGAACAAGGTAAGAAGTTACGAACCCAGATCGTCCATCCTTATTGAGTCTTATACTCTTGATGAATACGAAGAGGTTGAGATGGGCATTTAAAATGGAAGCAGACTTTAGCCTTTCTGCAGTTAGAGTTTTTGTTCATGCTGGTCAAGGGTGATCCTTTTTCCGTTCTCGATAAGCGAATAAAGGGTTCGGCAGTCTACAATTTAGGTTTTTTTTAAATCCCAAATCTTGGAAAAAGTGACAGGACACTTATTTTGCCTCAAGTAAAGATAAGAGTATGGTGCCTTATTTAATCCTCCGTTTTTCTTGTCTTTAGATAGCCAACGAAAACATGAGCTACTGCTGTTGCAATTAACTCCTTGCTTATAAGAAAAACATAAGCCGCTTATACGAAAACATGAACCGCTGCTGTTGCAGTTAACTCCTTGCTTATACGAAAACATGAGCCACTGGTGTTGCAGTTAACTCTTTATGCAAAAAGTGCCTTGTATTTTGGGTCATTTGAAGTCAGAACAGATTGCAAGTTAGAGTTAGGTCTTGATAACCTTCACTTTGTAACTGAAATATCTTAAATCCATGATTCAACTACCGGCATGCTAATTTTTTATCGCTCTAATCAGAAAAAGGGGTTGGATGGTAATAGATTATATATTTTGCCTCAAGTAAGGTATCATTGGACCTATTTTTGGTAACAAATCCTGACAGCCTTTGTTTTTTAACTGACTCTTTTTGAATACAAGGTTCAGCAGTCTACAATTAAGGTTTTTTGTTTTTAAATCCCAAATCTTGGAAAAAGTGACAGACCAGTTATTTGGCTTGAAGTTAAGAGAAGATAATGGTACCTTATTTAATCTCCCTTTCTTCGTGTCTTCAGATAGCTCACGTCATTTACACTCATTTGCAAATAATTATCTAGAATAACAAAATGGACAAATTAACAAAAGTAATTTTTAAATTAAATCTTATTTTTCATTTATATTCAAATTTTAATGAGCGAAAATATATTCTATAACAAAAGTTCAAATCCTCGCTTTTAACTTATCGGGAATATGGGGAAAAGTTTGCATTTTAGGTCTGAATTGTATGCCGGCAAGGGGGAAAACGTTCCTCAGAGGTTTTAATTTTTTGATAAAAAAAAATATTTATTTGGTAAAGCATTTCATTATTTTTTAGAAATAATTTGTAACCCTTTCACTTACGAATTTATTTATCTTCCTAATTAAATGATAAATTCTATTTGTTGCATTTATTGTTATATTTAATTCCTACAATAATATAAAGACAGTTGAGATATTTATAAGTGTGACCGAAAGGGCGCCAAAATTTTAATTCTGTCAGGGTAGAATATTAAAATCAATAAATTTTGCCAATTAAAAAATGCATTTAATAACATTAAAAAACATGATTTACACGGGGACAAAACTATTTAGGACAATAACGATTAACATATATGCATTAAAATAATACTCGGAGTGCTTTAGGCTCGCTTCCAAGACAAGGACTGATTGTTCATGGCAGAGGCCGATAGAGGGTCGAGGAAAACAGTTACGGTTACATAAGCAATTTTTGCATTTTTAGTTACTTTATACTTTTATTTAACTGCATATCTAATATTAAAAATCCAATAATACTATGCGCGACCCAGATCTGTCATTGTGTGCCAAAGGGTTAATGCAGGCATGTCTGTAATGCCTGAAAGTTTACTCACAACAACAACAACAAAATTGCATTCTTAGCATACATGCCGCTTATTGAAGTATCTATTTGCATTTCATTTCATTTTGCCTTTGCCAAGAAACGATCCAAGAAATACAGATAGATTTTAAACGGAATATTTCAATCGAGATTGAATCAATAAATCTGCCAAGTTTGATTAAGTTCGGTGAGTTAAAGTTTGATCGAGTAAAATTTGAAATAAATTTCTCTTCATCTGACGATTTTCTGATAAAATATAAAGAAATATCGATACCTTTGGCATTACTTTGGGAACCGTGCATTTTCAATTCTATTGTTATAAAAAATATATTGGAGATTTAATGTCTCCAAAACAGAATTGGTTCAGATGTCAAAAAAAAAAATCCCTTCAATATATTTTTTAGTCCTTTAAGTTATTTCACATTCTCTGCTAATGTCACAAATTTCTGATTTCATGGCAATCAATGTGATGCATTCCTGCTTATTTGCTTTCCATGAAACTGAAATTTTAATTACGATATTGCTTTCTTACGATGGATGGTGGGTCTAATGCCACTTGGTCATATCAATCCCGAATGAGCGGAGCTCTTTCGAATGAAGGCAGAGGTGTGCGACTTTCATTGTGAACGAGCACCGTTCAGGTGAAAGTACAACTTTGCTCGAACACACGAGATACAACCCTTTTTAGGGGGCGATCGAACTCATTCATCCATCCGCAAGTAAGAATTTAGATCCAAATTAGAGATCTGCTCATCCCTGATTCAGTACAACAGAGGTATAATTTGTTAGGGGCACTTGGGGGACTTTGCAGTTGTCACGACCTATTTAACGTGCCCCAACTGCCATTAGCCAACATGGCTGTCTTTGGCCGAGACGAGGACAGAATTCGATACCTTTTGGTTACGAGACTGAAGTTCTGCCAACCAGGCTACCACGGCCTCATTTCTTATGATAATCGCGTACAGTATTGTAATATTGTTTTCCTGTAACATTAATGTCATATCTCTAACCACCACAGGGCTGCTCAGTCTGCCCTAAAAAGGATGTGAAGTGAAGAGTAGAGGAACAACTGCGCAGGGAGTGGAGACCATGATGTTCATTACGGACTCTGGACGCAAAGAGTGCGCGATATTTGTAAAAGTTCTGAGGAGAACTCTGAGTATTCCTGTCTGGCATGTACAGTTATTACAATTAATATCATTGCTGAAAAAAGAGATTTGAATGGATGCTAACTATCTAACATTTGCAGATAGCTATCTGCTATCTACAACTGTGCTGATATCTACAACTATTAGTGTCTCAAAGTGCTGTTCCTAGTGTACATCTGGGCGGTGTTTTTACAATTTGCACTTTGTGATTTCTGGAATTTTCGTAGCATACAACCTCATCTTCGAGCATGGTAAACTGTTTTCACCATACATCCACTGAGAGAACTTCATAAGAATGTTCAATTGTTGAATGACTATTTACGAATTTGTATCCACATTTAGCATCTGAGTATATTACAAGAATAGAAGCACTTTCACTCGATAAATTAATTTTATAATCATTAGCATTAAATACATAATTCAATGGCTAGGATAGCCTGGTTGGTAGGGGTTGGATTCGCATCCCTTGGTTTACGAGTTCGAACCCTGCCGATCGAAGATCTTCGTGTGTGGTGGTGGCTGGAACACATATAAACCTGACGTGGTCACAATGTCCTCCATGTCGAGAATAATACCACTGGGGGTACTGGTTCAGAGGTGATCGTTATCTGATCCAGATCTAAATTACGATTTGTGAATGAAAATGCATGAATGAAATTCGTCCCATAAAAAAGGATTGTGACGTGTGAGTAGCTAACTCGTAATCTTGGCCCTAGATGTCGCTACTGAAAAAACAAGAGGCGCAAAAAATTCGGATTAACTCGAAATCCCTCATTATTCAGCAGGCTTGTCAATGACTAGTGTTAGGAAAACAACAACAGCATAATTCAAAATTTTGAATACTTTTAATCAATGCTGAAAGAATTTGTTCTTGCGTTTGCGTAACAGAAAAAATGAATACATCCTCTGCCTGCACCATCTAATTATGCCACTGGGCCGCGATGGCCTCGTGGTAAGGTTTCGGTTTCGAGTCTCGATTCCACCGAAGAACCGTCATGTGAGGGAGTCTCTTGCACGTTAAATTCGTAAATTCAAACATAATCCTGCTGGTGTGGTGTGGAGTGGAGAGGGGTGTGCCAGTTCAAGTGTCAGTTTTTGCCATCTGACTGTGATTCAAAATGACAAGGTCTGTCCCAAAATAGCCCTAGTGTTGCTGTACAACGGGACGTTAATGTAACTAAACTAAACTAGTTATGTCACTAGTACCTAAATTGCACCCTAACGTGGGACTTCTCAAGATCCAATGAAGAGTAATCTGCTTGAATGGCTAAAAGCCTCTCTTACGATCTTATCACCCATCTGGTAGGTAAACTCATTGAAAAGCGCTAATCACAGGTACCAGAATCAAGCAATATTTACGTAGGATTTAGATTTAATAGGCTTTTCAACATGCAGATGGTAGTCCAATAGTTCAGATGCAAATCACGTGATCTTGTTCCCTCTTTATTTTCCCACTGGTTATGGAAATTCGAAAGATTCGACTTTGAAGTGGTGGAATGTGAGAGAGAAAAATTAAAGAGAAATCTTTCTACAACTCATAGAATTCATGTGTTTTTCGGTGATTGTATTCATGGGCAAAAAAGATTGGCATGACAGCTATCCCAAAAATGTGTTTTTTGAATACCAAGGAATCCGAAACAAGAAGTGTCGAATTCCTTTTTTTATCATATGAGAATATGATGTTTTCATTAGGCAGGAGGTTTTGAAGCTCGAAATCGTGATAGGCAATGAATAAAGTATAAATGGCAATTTTCATCGTCATCTTTCGATCACACATTTTTTACCTGCTTTTTACCAGTATTGCATTATTATTATGTATGTGTCTTTGGAAGCAGATGAATTTTTGAAAGGTTGACCTGCTTTTATCAGTATTGCTTTATTATTCCGTACCCTTCTTTGACAGCAGATGTTCTTTTAAAAGGTTGACGTGGAGCTATGACATCATAGCTGTTATTTTCATGGAATGAGATTTTTTTCGGAGAAAATGAAATAATTTAATTTTTATAATATGTTTAAAAAACGTCACTCGCTTTTAATAACAATTTTGATAAAAGTATTTTCTCTTTCCCTCAGTGGGGAAATATCACTTCATTCATTCTTTAGTGAGAAACAATGAAAGATTTGACTCTTTCACTCCAAGATTAATCCATCATGAAACTGTTTTATGATCTCAGAAATGAGAAAAAAGCAGTTTATGTTCATAAAAACATTGCTTTCATAAAAATTCTATTTAAATCAATGTGTTTAAAATTTATTGGTAATAGTTTATCATTTGGAAATCGCATTGCGAAAGAAACAGTCGTTATTCTGCTTCCAAACGTGGCAATCATTTTTGTGAGAACTTGATGTTGCTAAGTTTATGGGTTTTTGTTTTGTGAGAACTTGATATTGTTTTGTTTAGGGGATTTTGAAGCTTGAAATCGCGCACGCAATGAATAAAATATAAATGGCAATTTTCTTTTTCAATTTTTGTTCTGGCTGGCAAAAAAGTTTTGGGGCACCCACAAACCAGTTTAAACTAGTTAATGTCTTAAATTATCTAAGCCAAATTATGACAAAAATAATAATATCCTCACATGATAACTTCAAATTTGCGATCGTAGATTTTACTTTTATTTATTTATTTACGAAGAAATAGAAACATTTATTCTCAATCACCTCATTAACACTAAGAATTCCTTCATTATTCCACAATGCATGAAATTCATTTTATCCTACATATTACTAAACAATTCAGAATGAAAAAGAGGGGAGGAACATACCCCCATCGCTTCATCTAGCGGACAAACACTAAATGCACTCTTGTCACGAACCTCGACCCTTTTATCCCTCCTTCTTTCCTGCGCGTTCTATGCAAGGCCATCTTTCACCAAATGTGCAGTGGCGCGAACATCACCCTCATCCGCACAGCCCTTCAAGGGGAGTCCGGCCCGAAATGGAATTTCCGGACACCAGTCAATTCCCAATCAGACAGGCGTTAATAAATCATCATCCGAATAATATCGACATGGGATGGGATATCCGCAGAAGGGTGGGATCCATTGCACTGACCATTCCGGGCTGTAATTTCACCTCCGGATTGCTTCCGGACGATAAGGGAAAAATGGTTTGGACGAGGTCCGTTGGAAAAATAAATCCGATGCTGGCGATTGCTGATGGGAAAATTCTAGGGGTTTATTAGGGATTTTGGGGTACAGAAACAGTGAAAATTTCATTTTAGAAATAAGAATAGAATATCATTAGTTAATAAAGTAAACAAAATTAGAATAAATATTAGTATTAATATTATTTGGAATTCTGGGTTACAGATACAGGAAAAATTTCATCGTAGTAATAAGAAAGAATACTATTAAGTTAATAAAGTTTTAAAAAATTAGAAGCAAAGTAAAGTAAACAAAATTAGAAGTAAAGTGAACAAAATCAGAAATAAAGTAAAATAAACAAAATTAAAATAAATATTAGTGTTATTATTATTAGCTAATAAAATAAAAATTACAATCTGAGGTCCGTTAGAAAAATAAATCTGATACTGACAATTGCAGATCGGGAAATTCTAGGGATTCTGGGTACCAAATACAGTGAAAATTTCATCGTAGAAATAAGAATGGAATATTATTAGTTAATAAAGTAAACAAAATTAGATTCCGAGGTCTGTTAAAAAAGTAAATCTGATACTGACAATTGTAGATCGGGAAATTCTAGCGGATTATTAGGGAATCTGGGTTACAGGTACAGTGAAAATTTCATCGTAAAAATAACAATAGAATATTATTAGTAAATAAAGTAAACAAAATTAGACTAAATACTAGTATTAGTATTATTTGGGATTCTGGGTTACAGGTACAGGGAAAATTTCATCCTGGAAATAAAAATAGAATATTATTCGTTAATACAGTAAATAAAATTAGAATCCGAGGTCCGTTAGAAAGTAAACAGAAGTAAAGTAAACCAAATTATAATCCGAAAGTAAACAATATTATAATCCGAAAGTAGACAAAATTATAATCCGAAAGTAAACAAAATTATAATAAATATTAGTATTAGTATTATTAGTTAATAAAGTAAGCAAAATTAGAATCCCAAGTCAGTTAGAAAAATAAATCTGATACTGACAATAGCAGATTGGGAAATACTAATGGTTTATTAGGGGTTCTGGGGTACAGACACAGGGAAAATGTCATCGTAGAAATAACAATAGAATATTAGAGGTAGAGAGGTACAGTGAAAATTTCATTGTAGAAATAAGTACAGAATATTATTAGTTAATAAAGTAAACAAAATTAGAGTCTGAGGTCCGTTGGAAAAATAAATCTCATACTGACAATTGCAGATAGAAAAATTCTGTGGCTGCTCTCCCCAGCGGAACGATTTTTGTTCCTTTATTTATTACTAGCCGCCTTTGGCGACCAGCTGGTTCGCCATGAGTAATGGGTTCTAAAATTTTCAATTAAAACACATATTCATTAGCCTTGAAGTAACTCCGGGCATTGATTGGCCTGAAATTAATATTTTCTTTAAGATGATGGACTGAAGGTTCTAAAAGAACACGTTTTCCTAATAATATTCTTTAATTTTATAAATCAGTCTTTTTTAATGATTGATTTAGAAGACTGATTGATGTAGCAATTTTTATTTTAAATATTAATAAAAATATTTTGTAAAATATGGCTTACAGAGCAAAGTATGAAGAAATCTAAAACTCATTATTCATAAATACATTGTTTGCCTCAAACTACATAAAATGTAATTATTTGCTTCATTTATATCAAATTATTAGTATTAAACAATGTATAGACTTATTAATAATATTTTACAAATTGGCCATTGGAAAGGAATTTGAATGCATATCCTTTATAAATTCAATCCTGTATAAATAAAGATAACTTATTCAATTAATGATTTAAATATTGCAAACGATCATAGAATCCTTTGCCTTGCATTTTTTAAAGAAAATACCACATTTTATATTTATTTTATTTTATCCAGTCACAAATTAAATATTTTATTTAATTTGCGATGATAGTTTTTTTTAAATTTGAACTTCCATCAAAATGATAGCTACACGGTGATAAAACCTAATTTTTTCCCTTTGACGTGCACTTGCAGATTTTATAGAAACCTTAGCTTTGCATTTTTTTTTAGAAACTATCACATTTTATAGTGAAAAAAAACATTGAATTAATGATACAGATATTGCAAACGATAATAGAAATATGCCATTAAGTCGGGATTCCAATGCATATCCTGTCTAAATTCGATCAGGTTTACCGTAAAGTAGATTTATTGAATTAATTATTTAGATATTGCAAACGATCATAGAATCCTTTGCCTTGCATTTATTTTTTTTAGAAAATATCACATTTTATATTTCTTTTATTTTATCCAGTCGCGTGTTAAAAGTTGCATTTCTTTAAATTTATTTTGCGATGATAGTTTTTTTTATTCGAACTTCCGGCATTCTTTTATTTTATCCAGTCACGTGATAAAAACATGGTTAAAATATTTCTTTAAAAATTCGTTAAAAATAGAAGCTTAAATTATAAATTTAAAAAACTGATACCTTTAGAAAGCTAATTTTTTAAATTGATGTAAAAATCATGTTTATGCGATCATATTTTCGGAAGTTATAGCGGAAAAACGTTGAAATTTCGCTTAAATTTTAATTAATTCAAATTCTAATTAAAAATTGGAAAAAAGGGCTCCGAGGTGCACATTCCCGACCTCCAAGGTATACATGCACCAAATTTAGTAGCTGTACGTCCAACGGTCTGGTCTGTAGAGCGCCAACACACACGCAGGCATTGAGCTTTATTATAAGTATAGATATAGATTATTATTATTTGTTATTGTAAATTTATATTTTAAAAAGTGGTGGAAACACAGACTTTTGTTTCTTTTAAAGTTTTGATTATTTCATGTATATTTAATTTGTTAAGTAGTATTGTATTTTATCTAATACTATAATAATACGAGGAATGGTTGCCAAGTCGAAAATCGCCCCAGAATTAATAAACTCCGGTAAACTTGGTGGTCTGGGGTTTTTGGCCACGAGGAATCGATTGGCGCCGGTTTTGAAGCGCTACGGTCAAGCAGTTCCGAGTTACAGATAGGATATTTTCAAACTTTATTAGTTCGCCATATGGCTATAGATGGCAGCACTTAAATTTTCTTTGTCTATTGCCTAATAGGTTTCAAGCGGTAACGTGCTGTTGATTAATGTTTATTATGTTTATGCTGTTATAGGTTTATAATATGTTTCTTATGTATGTATATATGTTTGGTTTTTCTAAATAAATTTGTCAAAAATATTGAACTTCAACACACTTCAATCTTTAGCTTTACTTTACCTTTGTATAGAATAGTTCCCTTTCCAAACTCTAACTTTGTTTAGAATAGTTTACAATGGTGCACTTTAACCGGTTATCTTTTCACCAATGGTTTCACAAATTTTCTTATGGCATGTATTGTTTTGATAAATCACAATTGAAAATTTAAATCTTCGAGTTAGCTTCGATACCTGTTTTCTCCGAGCGGAGCTCGGTCACCCGCTGGTGGTAAATAATTTGTCTTCAATCGGAACCCAGAGAAATGGTATTCTTTAAGAAGTAATAAGAACTTTTTGTTCTGAAAGAATGAATCATTTTCTTCTGTAATCTCCTGGTTTTCTCTTTTAAACAATTTTTGTGAAAACGAATTCTGAGTTCAAAAAGAATAAAAGAAAAAGGCAGTTGTGTTTTGGCTAAGAATATCTGTGTTTAAATAAAATCTTTTTTCAATATCATGAAGTTGGCTAGTTCCGATGTGAGAAGGAGTCTAAATTAATTATGTTAATGTCTACAGAAAATCTGCCCGCACTACAATTCTAGGCGTTTATTTGGGATTCTCGGTCACAGGTACAGTGAAAATTTCATCGTAGAAATAAGAATATTATTAGTTAATAAAGTAAACAAAATTCAAATAAATATTAGTAATAAATAATACATTTAAAGACAAGGAACCAAAAAGTAATAATGAATCCGGTCTGAGAACTTTCTCGAGGATCCCCTCGGACAGGGATTGAAACGAGGGATTTTTTATGTGATGGGTCTGATTTCCGTCTAACAAATTGACCCCTCTGACCCGAAATTCCCAGAAAATGGAGGTTTTAGAGATAAAATTAGTATCACAAAATTGAAATATACAAAATTCATATAATAGTAAGTCAAATTACTTTCATTCCAAAATAAATCACAGCAAACTGGACATCACAAGATCATAAAACCAAATTCATCAAAATGTGAAGGCAGAACACTTACCAAATTGCAAAAGCATCTCTAAAAGACAGAATAATTTTGGGGGGAATTTACTTACGATTTATAATTAAGATTTTGCTAAACGTAAAAATAAAACTGGATATAAATTCTAAGTTTTAATTCCATTTAGATAATTAAAAGTCAGTTTTAGACTGCAACCAGAGAAAGTATTCTACCAGAAAGTTTTCCGTATTCTCTAATAAATGTTTTAGATATTAACACATGCGATTAATAATGTATATAATAACATATAGATTGACACATCCCAGCTTCGGACGCAGACGCCTGTAAAGTTCGCGCGTGATTGTCGTCACATCAACTGTGTTTGCGCGTGATGACAGCTGTGTTTTCATTTAAATTAAAAGTTTAATAATTATGTGTATAATACTGTTGTAGCTATTTCAATCTTGATCAATAAATAAAATGGATTTGACCTGATTTTAAAGAAATACGGACTTGATTTGCTGTTTTGTTTTATTTTGGGTATACAATGTAAATAAATTGTTTTTACGTTAGTTGTGTGTTTTTGCTATTAAATTGTATTTATGTTATATATTTTCCGTATATGCTTATGTTTTTAAATGCATCGTTTTTAGGTTGGATTTCATTTTTTTATTTGTCATTTTTTTTATTTCATTGTCATTTGTCCTTTATTATATATATATATAAACTTTACTCTAAGAAGACTGTTTAGTAAAACATTAATTTTCACTATTATAAAGATATTTAATCATCAAAAAATCATTATGACATAATAATCGAGAAAAAATGTTAATTTTAAACATAAGCTTTAACCATTTTTTTTTTCCTCTTTTCCCAGGTGTTCCAAGCCCTGCCGGCAGCCAGCGACCAGCTTACACTACGCAACCTGCAGCCCTCAACCTCATGCAGTTCGTGGAACCCACCCCTGGACCCCCGGGCGGACCCTCTCCTCCCAAGACCCCATCCCCAGCTTCTGTGGCGGCCGCAGAGGCATGATCTGCAGCGTCCTCAGCCTGCACCGAGCTTTATCCATATCAACACGACTGACAAGGGAAGAACACATCGTACATCTCACACTCTATGCCGCTTCAACACGCGTACAGAGAAATACACTCATGCTTCCAGTAGTACAGTAAAACAAAAGAGACAGGACAGTGGCGGCCCATGGTCATTTTTATATGCCTAAACATTTTGTACACGAGCGACTCTCTTCAGTGGCTTCGTCTTACCAGAACGCCGGACCCGCGAATGTGCAACTGAATTGTCGAGGTCCAAATGTAAGTCTTTTTGATGCTTTTACAATAATGAAACTCCTGGAGTGCTTTTCCGTTTTGGGGGGCAGCAGTCGTCGCCAAATGGAACTTAAATAGAAAGGATAACACTGCTTAACGAGCGAATTTTTCAAACAGCCAATCTATCCTCTTGGTGGGACAGCAGTAGCACAATACGTACTGTATAATATTGGTGAAGTATATCGACAACGTATTGTACTGATTAGATATTAAAGGCACCAGCAATGTTTGGAGATTCTAATGGAAGTTTCAAGCTTTATTTCTTTCGGTAAAAATGTGCTTTGGGTACCCCTCTTGGCGCGTTTTCGCGTTTTGTCTCCCGGAGTTGAATACTCCGAAAGACATTACGTAAAAACGCTGTTGCTCAGAGGGTAGTAGGGCTCAGTAGGTTCAGTCTACCACACTTCGCGCATTTATCGCCAAGTTGGCGAGGAAGGGGACCCAAAGCACAATTCTTTGGCTTACTTGGGCTTTAAAAAGACCAAATTTTAGTTTTTATTCTTTTCTAATTTTACTAAGGGAATATCTTCATAAGTAATTTCAATTTCCTCCGGTTTTTATGAAAATGTTTTACCATTCCTACTGACAATTTATCAACATCAGCTAAGATTTGACTATTATGTTTTGAATGAATACTAGTAGGTTACCAGAGGTAATTTACTCTTCTTTAGAAAAAAGTAATCTTCTTCTTAGTAATCTTTAGAAAAAATTTCGTTATGAATGAGCCAAAGAATTCGCGCAAAGTTACCTTTTGGCGATAATATCGGATTTGGAGAAAATGGTAGCCAGAACAATCCCAAAGTACCAAACATTCGCCAATCAAAAAATATCTCCGTTGTTTGGAATGCTTCGCATGTTAATAATGATACTCTTGGCACTGCCCCTTTGGCTTGGAACTGCTGCCCCACTAACGGAAAAGTATCAGATCCTGGAATAATGTTTCATTATTAAGAGTCAGAATGCGACATTGAGGACAGCAAATGGGTTCTCTACTAAGAATGGTAAACGAAGAATGGCATGCCACCAGATGGTAAAAACCGACGAACCAGAAAGAAAACAACATTCTATTCGTAATGGAATCAATTCATGTTCATGTAATATAGTACGTCAAATGCACTGCGCCAATTTAACTTCTAAATCCAATGTGCATTTTACAGCAGGGGGATAAAAAGAAATGAGATGTCACAGCATCAGACAACGGGCAGTAGGATGTAGATAATGTATAGTGGTATGTTTATCATGTGACGATGAAGCCACATGGATTGACTCCATTAAGAAAATCTATCTTATCTTTCCTTAGTCCAGGCTGCATTATCTTATAAAACAAAACATTATCATTCATCTGGACATTCACTTGATTTTTAAAACAAATAAACAAAAAAGTAGCACTGCATCCTGATATTTAAATTGATGTCATTTGAGTAAAATGAGAATTTGTAACTTAACTATTACACAAACATGGTCCAACTTAAAGGGCTCAGCTTTAAAAATTGCTTCCGGCATGCAAATTTGAATTTGTCACAATTTCTCGTCAAATGTGTTAGGATAATTTTTTTACCGTGCTAAAAGTTGTTGATTACCAGTTCTTGTATCGTCTAAAGGACTTATCACACGATAAAATATCTTCGGCACTTTCCGTCAGCAAACGACAACGAAAGTGACGTCACTTGTGTGACGTCACTTCAAAGTTTCACATGATTGGTTGAATTCCATTTGCGGACAATATTTCCGACGACATTTTCGAGCTGGTTAGAAAAAGTTGCCGATTATGAAACTTTCATGACCGGTTTTTGAGGGTAGAAACAGAAAAGTGCTGACGAAATTTCACCGTTCATAAGCCTTAAAACAGCTGATTCTATCAGCATGATTTTATTGAGCTATCCCCCCCCCCAAAAAAAAAAACTGGGCAATAATCATAAGTGTAACCTTCAAATTAATAACAAAAAGGGGGGATACCTATTTGATTAATGAATGTCCTTTCACAAATAAATATAATTATTCATTAAATAACGTGTTTCCACTACCAATTAAGATGTTATGCGAAATATTTAAACTGAGTTACTGTTCAGCAAAGGATTGTAAAACCCTCCGCGCTTTTGCGCATGCGTTAAGAAGGGTTTAATTCTTCAAAGTAGGGGAAGATGAAAGAAGGAAATGCTTACATTTACTCATATCTAATAGAGGAAAGTCAAGGTCAAAGGAAAACTCACTTATCATTCCGCATCTCACCCCTTAATGAGATAAAGTCATCGAAATGTGCACGTCTCAGAATCCGTTGACGAACAGTATGAGTATTAAATATGTCAGCAACAATAAAATCTCAAACGCAATTTTTTTACATCAGAACTTTATAGAAAAGCTAGTTAACAAAATTGGAAAAAAATACCAAATAATATTATTCTTAAAATAATAATAATAAATATACCAAATTTGTGTGTTTAGCACATGGTAAAAATCTGGGTTGAAATCTCCTTTTATGTGCTCCTTCAGTTCTTCGCCAACTGATAATCCAAAACAAGCAAATAGAATCTTCTGGCAATCTTATTTTACGTTGTTAAAATTCTTGATTTCTAACTTTGGCGATTTGGCGTCCTTGACGATGAGTAAGACTATATTAAAGTGAATCTATTAAAACATATCTAGTTTATTGGAAAATTTTAAGAGCTATAAAGTAGAAATTTCGAATAAATTTTCCTCGCTTTAATTAAAATATAAAATATTAGATTGACTTAAAAACCCAAATTTTCAAAATTTCCTTTTTAAAATCATAACGTTTGAATTTAAAAAGATATCTTAAATAAAATATTTTTTACAGTGTAAACATATCGAGCTATTTAACTTACAAATCATTCTAAAAGAAAATATTTCAGGTACTTTTCCGTTAGCCAGGTGCAGCGAGAAATTGCCAAATAATGTAGAATTCCGCAATGGCGTCATGCGCTCTGTTTTGTTTTGTCAATCGCTTCGCTTGGCGACTTGACTCGCGTTTGGTTCACATTGGCGCCATTTGAACCTGAATAACGAAAAAGTACCGTATCTAACACCAATCTTACTAATAACACATAAAATAATCGTTTTACATTTTTAAAAAAATTGTTGGCAGTTATTCGCCTTATAGCAAACATCTTTAGGAATCAAAAACATTAATCAACTTTCCATGAATAAAAAGGGTAATGTATATTCCAATGATGATTCTCTAGCTATGCTACAAACCTAAAAATTATACTTTATGTTATTTGAGTTAGCAGTTGTACAGCAGGGAAAAAAAACCGGTTTAAATTTTTATGCAGTTTTATTGTCTAATTAATTATATTTAGAAAAAATCCAGACGAGCAATTTAAACATTAAAAAAAAAAACCATTATTTTGCATTCAAAGCTGAGATATAAACCAATCAACGTACGACGTTCCTTCGATCTGACGGCCTATAATTGGTCAAATTGCATTATAACTCAAAGAATATGTATGGTTTTAAAAGTGAAACTATTGGGACTAAACATAAAATACTGCAAAGTTCAGATCCAAAACAACAACAAAACTCATTCAACATCTTTATTCTCACCTATTTTTTTATAAGAATAATTCAAAATGAAAATTATATGGGCATTTCAATTACGATAAAAATATTTAAACAATACAAACAGATAATGTAGAATTTCCTGTCAATTTCACTAAATTATTGTATAAAATGCAATCATGGCATGCCATTTTTATGTGGTGACATTATCTATCTAGGGGGAAAAAAATACCACAATTTTCATTTAATATCATTAAGAATTTTTTACTGAAATCAAGTCAAAAACTTTTAAAGAACAGATTTAATGCATTTAACTGTATCCTTCACGAATTTCCAACTAGACACCAAGTTTTAGTAGAAGAGGGGGATGGAGCCCAAATAGAAGAATTTTTTTAAAAAAACATATATTATTGAATAAAAATATACGAAATAAATAAATTTGCAAAAAAAATCAGTAGATATAAAATATGAAGTTATTGCTAACTGCTAATTCCAATTACATACTTTGCCTAATTTGTTTCACTATTAGAGTATTTATAAATACTGAATATCTACTTAAATGTAATTGCTTACAAATATGAATATTATAGTCACGAATCCTCACATAAAAAATAAATGTTAAAAAAATTATTAACTGCTTATTGCATTGAAATTATTTAAAATATATTGATTCAACTTCTTATTTGAAAAGTGGAGCTTCTGCAATATATAAGTGAACAAAAATATCAAAAACTGTCACTGGACTAAATTACCATAGAATTTTGTTTTTATTAGCCTTGATGAATATAATAATCATTAGCATAAAAGGCGAAAATTTCATTATGCTATAAGCGTAATTTAGTCTTGCTATATGACTGTAATTAATAACAGAAATCTTCTTTCAAATCTTCAATGGAATCAATTTACAATCCTTTAAAAAAGGAAACAGAAGACAGAAAAGAATTTTTAAAAAATCGTAATATATATATTAAAAAATGTAAAGCACACAAGCCTGTAACAAACAATTTGGAATACAGAACCAAAATTATAATCTAGCATTAATACAAAATCAGTACCATAAGTAAAGAATAAATACAACGAATATTTCATGTAGAACAGAATACTGCTTACTCACCAAAGAAAAAAAAAAGCTACGATTGACAAACATTGTTAATAATAAAAAAAATCAATATCCATCAGCCATGAATGAAATATTTACTTCTTTCAATAAAATAGTTACTTAAAAAAAGAATTATAAGTCTTGAAATTGAAAATAAAATTCTCTCCATTCAGAATAAAGTTTTCAAGAGCAAAACTACAATAAATGGAATTTAAAGTTTTAAATTCATATTTCCCATTCAGCAATTTTATGTTATTAACACTGTTTTACATAATTAAAGTAACTTTTATACTACTGACTGTGATGGCTAAAAGTCATATATTAGATAATAATGACATTGAAAAATATAAAACAAAATACCATAGTTTAGGACAGACAGAATGAGTTAAAGTATTGCTGTACCGATACTAAATGCACAGATGATGGAAAATCTGAAAAAAATACCAGCTAGTTCATATTATGGTCAAAAGTAGATTTCAAACAAAATAATTGCCAAATGGAATGTAAAGTAAGTATTAAAATGAAAATTTACAACTACATTTTCAACATACAATACTCAGTGTATTTTAATAGTAATTATTCTACATAATTTTCATGTAATAGCAGAATGATTGTTTATCAGGATTTGAGTGGAGCAAATTTTAGAAAGAGATATTTACTATACAGATAAAACATTTCAGTATCAATCACATGTAAAATCAAGCATATACCTTGAAAATTGTAAAAAAGGGCTTAGTTATTTTGGAGGGAGAGAAGGAGTAATTTTGATAAAATAAAAATAAAAAAACTGTTTCCATATTAATAGATAAAGTTGAAAGAATTTTTTTAAAAATCATAATAATCTCTGTAAAGGAAAAAAGCCTTTAAAATAAGTACCTTTATAGAATTTTGAACAATTTAATTCATACCCAAGTCAAGAAAATGTTTTTCTCAAATGCATGCATTTACTGTCTAACAATGCATACACTAATATTCATTTGAAATAAAAACAGTTCTAACTGATCAAATAATCATTAACTAATTTTTTTTTCAATAATTCCATACATATTTTTATCAAAAATATTCTTATTATATGTAATTACAAAAGAGAATTTTTATCTTCAATTTTGAATTAACTTTATAAATATTAGTTATAAAAAGCTTAACATAATTGTTAAAACAAGACTTCAGGACCAAAAGCAAGAATTTTCGATGATAATATTAAACATTTTACAAGTATATATCAATTACTTCAAATATGAATAAAATAAAATATTAATTTAAATGTAATCCTAATGAAGTTTCAATTATTTTTTTCAGACTTTATATGATCAATTTATAAAACCTATACAGCAAATGATTATAAACATAAATCTATATATTGTGTTTCCAACCAGTCATAGGAAAATGACATTAACTACATGACTTCTTTAACATCTTTATCATACACCTATGAAGTTATAATAGACAATTAGAAAATATATGAATATTCCAGTGTCAAAAATTAAACTGATTAACTCCAAAAAATAAAGTATAAAAAAATTTGGAATAAGATGGCATCAATTGAAATGGTGTAAGAATAATGAAGCTAATTTGAAAAAATGTAATTCGAATTTAACCCTAGAATGGAAATACTATGATTCTTAAAAGAATTCTTTATCTGCTATAAGCAAATACCAGATACTTTATGAATATGTGATTGTTTTATACATTAATCCACACCTTTTCAAAATCTAAAAGTCAAAAATAGAGCAATGTTTCTCATTTGTATATGTTATTTATCAGAAGTTTTATGATATCTGAATACATATTTGAACAGGAGGAAATGATAAAATATTCCCAATAGTCCAATGTGTGACCCAATACCAGACGATATACTGTTCCCAAATAGAATACAACCCATTGTAAGATATTGTATAGCACAGTAAATACTATAATTTACAATATTTTTGTTCCATTAAAAAAAATCCTACACTTATTAATGTTAAAGTGAAAGATAATAGGAAAATAATTATCCTGGTTGGCAACTGAACTATTAATACTTTCAATTTATTATTGAAATCCATGCCTGAAAATATACCGATTTCTTACAATTATGAAATCTTAATAAGAATGAGGGAAAGCAGAGAGTTAAAATCAACAACTCCACTTTCTATTCCAGGGTTAAAAAATAATCAAAATGAAAGAATAGCAAGTTTGAGAAATTTATAAGCTCAAAAGTGACACTAGGCAGTAGTATTAGAACATTCAAACATGGGGCTAATCAATTCGATTTCTGACAACCATTTTGAAGGTAGCATGGTAGAGATGTGTACAAACAAAAACTTCAACTATCTTCCAATACTTCTTCAAAGCAGTGCCTCAGTAACATTCAGATGAAAATAATTATTGTAAAAAAAATTGTAAAAAGTCAATATGCAGCACAAAAACTACAGATAATAAAGACGGGAGAAAAATAAGTTTCATCTTTAAAAATTAAATGTCATGCAATGATAGTAGTGTTTAAGATTTTTTTAATCTTTTAAATAAATTGCATGAATTATATACGTACTCTAGTTTCACTTCATACATTTATGATATCGCTTATGCAGAAGCATTACTTGATAGGTTAGATTTCTAATTTGGTAACAAATTATTCAAAATAATTTAGCATGTAGTAAACGAAAATTACAGATGTTTTTTTGTCTTTTTTAAGTGAACTCTAGCCAGCAGAAACTTTTTCATTACTAAAAAATTTACCTTCAAATAAATGGAGGGGAAAAAATCAATACAGAATACAAGAACAATGCAGAAGTTAAAGTGTTTGTATTTTTTATTTTGAATCGCTTTGTGTAGCACATATTTATTTGCTGTTGCAATGTGTCTTTATCTAAAAAAAAATGTGAAAACAAAGTATCACTGGTTTTATGTTTAAAAAGCTGTATCTTTGTTGCACAATGCATTTACTGTATAAACAAACATATTGTGTACTTGTTGAGATTCAAACTTTATGAACTTGCATTATATATAAGATTATATTAAACTAATTTGCAATAAACTGTGTTAGTTCATTTCTATTTTTACAACAATTATATTGCACATATATATAATTAAAACTGAAAGATAAAACTAATCAAAATTCTACAATGAAAATAAGATAGAAAGCCTACTTTACATAATTGCACTTTTGACATTTGTAAAATTAAGATAAAGTCAAGATAGTATAATTTTAAACGATACAGTATTGACTTGCCCAAATCTCTCTCATTCACTCCAATGCATGATAATCTTTCTTTTTTAAAAAAAAATAATTCTGCATTAAGAATAATTTAAGTAAAAAACTAGTGAATTACAAATGAATGGAAAAGCTTCAAGGTATAATTATTGAAGATTCAATATTTTAATTTCATTTTACAGGTTCACTATCAATTTGCAATTACAGAAATAAGATGATTATTGTTAGTCAAAGAAAGGAGCAAAAGAAGCATAAAAAGAAGAATGGAACAATTCTCATAAAATACAGTTCAGATTTTCTTAAATTAAATATAATGTTTTATTTGTTAATGTTATATATTACTTTAAAAAACACACAATTATGTATTAAAACAGTGATTCCCAAAGTGGTCTATATCGACCCCTAGGGGTCTATGACAACCTGCAAGGGGTCTACGTCAGCGAAAAAAAATTTGGGGGTCCATGAAATGAAAATGGGGATCCACGATCGTAAATCTCAACACATACACTGATAGTACCTATTTACTCACATCATACTATGTTATAATATCAAAACATTTACATTATTCATAAAAGTACCTATGAAGTAAAAAAAAAATTATATATGTTTATAAAATTGTGTAAGCTGTAAGCTTATTAAGCTAAAGCATCAGGTTCATCCTTCTCATTAAAAATACTGACTTTTTGCTTATGTTAGTTTATTTTATGTTTATTTCATGTTACATAGATTTTACATAACAGATACGAAATTTTATTTTGAGTAGTATAAATTTAAATTCAATTAATAAATGTATAAATTAACATGTGTTTTTACTTTAAGTTTTTAACAGTAAACTTCACTACAGTTAGAAATTTACAGGAAATTAATATCAGGTAAGTAGGGGGTCTATTCAATACGGAAAAACATGGCAAGGGGTCTACGACACAAAAAAGTTTGGGAAACTCTGTATTAAAAGAATCCAAACACATTTAAAGAGGTAACTAATCCAAGAGAAACTGATACTGGTAATACAAAATGCTGTATGGTATATTATGGTCTCTAATTGAATATTTCATAAATTCTAATTATTTAAATTTCAATGGCATTGACACAAAATAGTATATTTCATTTTTCGACAAATTACAATAACAAGGAAACTACATTTAACTACTGGATAGGAAATGAAAGAAATAAAAACTTTATTAGTTGTTTAAGGAGATACCAGTATGAAGCAAACAAAATTTGAAAGTATAATTTGATTCATACTGAGACGATAAAATTCAATTACAAGAACAAGAAAAAAGATTAAATTTAAAAAAAAAGTTTGAAAAAGTACCTCTTCTGGACACTTCGAGATTCACAATGGTACAATTACAGCTTTTTTCCCCTCACATCTGGATTTCTTCTTTGCAGCAAATTTGCATTAATTTAAAGGAAATCATATAACAGCAAATACATTCATAACAGATCCTAAGCAATTCTGGTTCAGAATTTTCAAATATTCTTTTCTTTAAGTTCTGAAAATTTCTATCTTTGAACAAATTTTTCCAGCATAGAGAAATCAATGTGCAACCAAATTTTCAAATGACTTCCAGTCTGGTTGATATTCTTCATACATATTTTAAACTGAAAATTAAACCTCAAGATGGAAAAAAAAAATCAAGAAGCAAAGGAATCCATTAAAGTTCAGACTTCAACATGTCGAAATTAAAGGGGCATTCTTCTTAGAAAGAAAAATTTCTCTATCTCCTAGAGATGGGAAATTACATGCTATAATTTAATGCATTTTGTACATTTTAATTTTATTAAAATATGCTGCTTGAATTTCTTTTATTATTAAAAATAAATGTCCAGCATCATTTACCTCTAACATGTTGAATCCAATATAATTTAAGGCTCATATTTCAGAAATGTTCTTTTAAATTACTTTAAAGCCAAGATTAAAATAACTAATCAGTATCAAGTTTTGAAAAAAAATTAAGAAAATTAAAAAAAAAAACGGAAAAATTATTTTAAAAAATATAAATATAAAATTATGGAATTTGAAAAAAAATATATATATAATAAAAAATATATATAATATAAAATTTATAAATATATAATAAAAGAGTTCAAACTGTTGCAAAATATTTTTAAAAAAATGCAGATAACTTTCTATTTCATTACATTGCCGCAGAGATAATCAGAGTAGAAAAAATAATTTCAAAATGACAACACTTTGGCAAATAAATAATGTATTTTAATTGAAAACTGTTTTACAAATTTGACACAAAGCAAAAAAAGAAACAATAAAATGCATTCAGTAAAACTTTACAAGGGAAGAATTACTATCCTATAATAGGATACTGGGTATCAGTAGTTGATCTGAAATTATTTTTAAAAAAATGATTATATTACAGTAAGATATTTTGTTTTTTACAGTTTAAAGAAATGCAAGAATGCTTTTTTTTAAATGTCAACATCTCTAAAGTTGCAAATTGTTTAAAAATATGAATTATATACATTAACTTGCAAGGAACAATTTTCAAATATCTTTAAGCTTGACAAAGCACTTATGGGAATGTTAGCTATAGACAACAATTATTTGACATCCATTTTGAGTTATAAAATATTTTTCTAATTATCAACAATACAATACAAGCAGAAAGTTAAAGAAGAGTTATTAATAATTTGAGTCAAAAGCATGTAATCAATGATTTCAAAGCAAAAAACTGAGGATAGATTGATTCAATGATTGAATAAATAATTAAAATTTACTTTTTGGCTAAGATGTAATAAATTTTTAAGAACAATTAAGCAAATTTTTAGCAGCTTTGGTCACAATATATGAGATTATTTAGAATTATATATACTAACTATAAGCTCAACATTTTTTCATTGTATCTTATTCATCACAGAACTCATTATCTACGAACTTGGTCTTTTCCATTCATAATTCCTTTTAAGGAAAAAAAGATTCTCAAGGTCCTTTTATACCAGTGAAATTGTATTATGACATCATAATAGAAAAATACCAAAATGGTACCTTAATATTTGAAATGAAATATAAAAAAATGTTTTATTAAAAATAAAATTATATTCTTTATAATTTTTTGTCATAAAAACTGGAGAACCTGAAAGTAAAGCTTTGAAGATTTTCTCAGATAAATTTTTCTGCGATTCCTTTATTTTGGATCACAACTTTCAATTCTGTCCTAACTTATTCTGAAGAAGTGCAGATATTTTTTGATACATTAGAACGGTGAACTTAGATGAAATGCAATAAAATATCCACTACTTGACATCTTGTAATATAGAGAATTTATCATCACAGTTTTCCATGACATACACAAGTTTTAGAAATTCTCAATATTTTAAAATGATGGCCATACAATATTTTTTTTATACATAAAATACCTTAAGCATCAAAAATTCTAATTGAACTTTTTAGTAATACTATAGTCTATTATATATATATATATATATATAGTTTCTGTATTTTTTTCTAGAAAACTGAAAATGTATTAAGGTTATAATTTTTCACATTCTTAATTTTTTTTTTTATTTGAAGCTCAAAAAAAGAAATTCTGAATAAAATTAGCTTAAAATAAACTTAATATACGAATGTAAATATAATAAATTAATTTTTATTACATTTTAAGTAAAATGTTTTTAAAAAAAATTTAAATGTTAAATAAACAAAACATTTTTTTAATGCTTTAAATTTTTACGACACATAATTGACAAAAATATATTACTACAGATATAAATCAAAAGAGGTTAAATAGATTTATAATATTTGCAAATGTTGCAGGGAAAAGTTCCATACTACTGCAATGAAAACAATTTTAATGAATATTAAAATCTGAAAAATATCTATTTTTCAGAATAAAACTATATGATTCCACTTAAATTCCTTTTTAAAAATTAATTCATGTGCTTTTAGATTTTCAATTTAGTAATCAATGAAACATCTGCTATTTTATAAAGCTTAAACAGTTTTTTTTTTTTTTTTTTTTTTTTTTTTTTTTTTATAAAACTTAAATTTTTTTTTTTTTTTTTTTTTTTTTTTTTTTTTGTAGATTCAAACAACTTTTCCAGTTTCCTTGTGATGCTAGAAACATCCTAAGAGAAAGTTGGAATATCATTTATAAGAAATAGTTTAATTAGACATGATGTAAGAATTAACAAATTTTAATTAAAAATATTTGATCTGGTTCAAAATCTGAAATACCAAGTTTCATTTTACAAATATATACAAAATTCAAGAAATTTTACTCATATAAAAAAAATCAAAACTCAGTATACCTCTAATTTTACTATAAATAAAAACAATTTCAGACATCTCAAGAAGATTATTCTTTTTAATAAACAATACCTCTGTGAAAATTTCAATTTACAAAATAAAAACATCAACAATTTTAAACATTTCCAAACTAAACAAAAAGTAATACAATAAATAACATTTTTTACATTCAGCACAATCATTCATTTAAAATGTTATGGTTAATGATTTCAGGAATCACAAATAGTAGATTTTGTATAGTTTGGGAAGACAAAACTAAAATGCATAAATGCATTATTGTTTAGGAATTTAATTCATATTTGATACAGAATGAATTTAGAAATAATGTTTTGTAAATATGTAGAAAAATGTGCAATTTTATGTGCAATGAAAAAAAAATTTTCACTTTTATAAAATGTATCTAAGTTTTTAAATGCAATCAAAATGGAAATAATGTAACAATGATATTTAACTTGATAAAGAATTACTCATCTTGTTGCTTTTAATAAGTCAATATTGAGTTTATAAAAAGATAATAAAAAATTATTTAATTCTATGAAAACTTTTACTTTTTTGAATCCAAATGAATTTAATAATTTGGAACATAAACTTCACTGAGATTAAACTTGGCAAAGGGGTTATTTAATGGAATGATAGGAAATGATAGATAAATAACTTTTTTACATTAAAAAAGAAGAAGAAATTGCTCCCAAACAATTCTTCCCATCCAAACAGAAGAATAAAAAAGTTACCTATCTACCTATCAATAATAAAATTATGTGATTGATGAATTTAAGCAATATTCCAAAGAAAGACACTATAAAAATGAAAATATAAATATTTTATTACAAATTAATTTTTTGTAACTAACTTAATAAATAAACAGTGTCCATTCAAGATCTATACAATTAACTAAGTAAAAAATTAAAGTTCTGTATGTACGTGGGCTATACTTGGAAGCGGCAAATCCGTTGGTTTAATGAAAACACCTTCAGCAGTCTTCCAGTAACAACTACTATCAGAATAATGCAGAGCACATACTTCCCTTTGTCCAGAGATAGGTCTACCATAAGTATTTCCGGGTACTGCCAGCCACCTATAAAATGGGATAACATGTAATATATGTAAAACTAGAAATACACACATGGTGTTGCCCATAATATAGCATCCAAAAAGAAAAATTAGTTTTAAACTTAAATCTAACCTCGACCTGATATAACATGGACATGTTATGCAACATCAAATGAGCATACAAATGTGTTTAAAAATTATCAATAATAGTAACAAAATAATTTTTACAACACACATTCAGAAATATTTAGACAGTTAAAAATATAAAAATATGATATGTACACAAAACAATCCAATAAAAGTATACAATAGAAAAGCTATTTTTAAATTTATTCTTTTTTTTTTTTTTTTTTACTTCTTCTCTGTCTCAAATTTAAATGTCTTTCTCTGTCATCAGACAGGTGATCATTTTGCTCCTCGGGAGAATTATTCTGTCTCCCCAATTCAGTCGCAGTACAGTTTAATGGAAGACGGTTATTTCGCTCATTAAAAGACTCCCCTTCTTTAATTGCAGACATTCTTTCTCTGATATATGCTTAAAACTTTTCTTTCTTCGTTTCCCTTATCATGCAACAAATGACGCTTTTTGGCATTTAATGTGTTCTGCCCAAAGTTGGATTTCCTTTTTTAGGGCATAATGAGATTTGAATTTCTTTTTAAAATCAGAGGTAAACAAAGAAATTTATCGCATATGCATACCATAGCTCTTGCTCTTTGCACATGCGCAGCTTGAAGTTTTCGCATAATTTTTAATTGTTTCACATGCATGAAATAATTAAAATCACAATTATAAAATTCCTTTTTTAATTTTGATATAACCTTAATATACTAAAAACCTTTCCCAATAAATGCTCTACAAAATATTTTAAATATCTCCAATACTCATAAACTGTTTCTCAAGTTTTCGCGGTACCAACATACAGATTCTTTCAGGAGAGTTCAGTTTATATTATGTATGGATAAATATTCTAAAAACCACAACATCAAATTCATTACAAATATCCAGAAAACTATTCCAGAGTAAAAATCCAAAAAATTTCAAATCATTCAAAATTTAAATAAAATGTATATAAATATTTAAAAACATTTAACCAGTTCCAAACAGCTATAATTTTCTGCCAAGCATATGAAGAAAGAGTTTTAACAAAAACCATTGTTTATTTATATAATTGTCTTACATCAAAAAAGATAGGAGTACAAATTAAGTCATTTTGCAGGTCCTGGGTATGCATAGTATTAGGTGCATCTTTTAATACTTAGTATTATAGTGGTCCATTAGATGGAATATCCATCTCACTCGTCTCATGAACCATTAAATTTAACTAAAAGTGAAAAATAATATACTCACTTTTAATTTTTTATTTTAATGATCAATGGCAACACAAAGCAAGCAGATTATAATTTTAGACAGTATGCCTAAAGCCTATTATTTAAGAAATTATCTAAATTTAAAAGCCTATTATTCAAAGGAATTTTCTCTAATTTATTAAGAATTCTAAACAAAATAATTCACTGGATATTTTTTTGTTGTTGTTATAATGTTATGTTAATTTTATATTTGAATAAATGTCTTTAAAAAGAAACCATATATATATTAAACATGGAAAAAAATGAGGTGATTCATAAGTTGCAACAATGCACCAATCATGCTACATAGCAGGATGCTATTCGGTATTGATTCCTTACAAAGTATTATTTAGTTAGTATGCCTAAAGCTTATTATTTCAGAAATTATCTAAATTTAAAATCCTATTATTTAAAGGAATTTCATCTAATTTATTAAGAGTTCCAAACAAACAAATTCACAGCATTTTTTTTTTTGTAGTATATTATTGTTAATTTTATATTTGAGTAAATGTCTTTAAAAAGAAACCATATATATATATATATATATATATATATATATATATATATATATATATTACACACACACACATAAAAACATGGAAAAAATTAGGTGATCCATAAGTTGAAACAATGCACCAATCATGTTACATAGCAGGATGCTATTCAATATAATTCCTTACAAATTTAATAACCACAAGTTCTAATAGTATTTTAAATAGATCTAACTACACTCCTCTCTCATCAGTATAGCAGCACTAGATAGTTACCTACTTTACATATTCAAAAATCTACAAATGCACAACCATCTAAGCAATAAAGCAGTTCCTGATAGACATTTAGAAAGTATTCAAACTGAATTTTTCTAAAATATTTTTTGAGATTTGATTTTACAAATATATATTGTATGTTTTGAATATATACAGCAAATTAACATATTCAGCTCACAAAAAGAGGTTCACATATTAGTTAAATGGATTATCCCTTGGATGCTGCTTGACTGCACAACAGTTTATAAAGAAAAACTTTGCATATTAAACAAAACTGAAACTTTCATACTAACTGATTTATGACGAATGACTGATTAATAACAAATAAATTAATCAAAGAATGATTAATAATATAACCTGATGTATTGTCTCAGACTCTGGAATTGCAGTTTTTTTAAATCAAATTTTGAAGCTATTTGGTTGATAAGAATTCGCAACTTCTTTCCTCACACTTCATTATACATTCTAGTTATTTAGAGCAGGATAGCAGGAAAAAAAAAGTATTGCTACTGGCATATGAGAAACTCATGGAAAAAATATTTCCACTATATATATATATATATATACATGCACACATACATTTAAATCTGAATTTAATTGAATCTGAATTAATATTGACTAATTCGAAAATAATTGGTTCATTTTCAAAAAGCAAATATTTTGGCAGGCATAAACTAAATTGCATGAAAATGACTTTCATCCAAATCAAAAATCTGTTTTTGGCACTTGACATTAAAGCTTGACTAAGATCATTCTCATTAATTTTCCCACTGTGCTAGTGGGTTAGCATCTTGAAACTAATTACAATAAAAGTGGGCACCAGACTATAAACTATTATTTGATATTAAATGAATTAGTAATAGATTACTTAAAAGCAATAAACTTAAAAATAAATTTTTATTCAAATGAGATCTGAAAAATAAAAATTAGGCAATGAAACAATTTTTTGAAATTCTGAATAAAAATGGCTTATATGAATGAAATATTTCTTTATTGTACTTACATATCTGTATCAGCATGTTTAAATCGCACTAAACCATTACGTTCCCAATTATCAGAACTGCATGTTACAATCCAGTGATCACCTGAAGAAAAAAAAAATACAATTTCTATAAAACTAAGTTTTTTCAATGCAAATTTTTATCAATATAAATGGGGGATTTATTATATTTTCAGATTTTAACAGAAATATTGGATCTTAGATAAGGGTGTTAATATCATAACCTTTAGTATTTGTCTGTTATGTACATATAAAATACTAAAATATTTTAGGCATTTAATATTTTATGCTTGCCTTATTTACACAGAACAGGCAGAAGTCATTCGAGGAAACAAACACTAAACGATATAAATTCCTTAAAGCATAAGAAATTAAATAATTAATCCAGACAAAAAAAAATGCATAAAATAATATATAATCTGCAATTCTTTGCCAGTCAATAATTTGAAATTAAAAAAATATCATTGTTGTAAATTTTAAATCACATTTGTCCATTTATTTTATTTTTTATCAATAACAATTTTTAAAAATATTTTTTTTGGATTATTAAAGCCTTTCTTACAACAGTATTAATATTCTTAAATTTTATGATATATTTAAAGAAATTTTAAAAAAAGTGTGAACAACTATTAATACGCATTATAACATATGGACAGAAACATAGCAAAATTTAACTCTAAAGAAATTACATATTTCTTCTGCATAATAAATACAGAGTATTAATAATTTATTATTTTTGATCAATAAAAAAACATAGAATAAACAGCTTTTCTCAACAGTCTTTATTATTATTATTATATATATAAATTTTTATCATATGTGTTTTCCACACCCCATCACAAATCACAAAACTTTGAAAACAGATTTTATATATACTTTATTGTATGCAATTATAAATGTAATATATATAATTTAATAAAAATATTTTTTAAACATATAATAGAAAGTTTTTTTTTTTTTTTCTTTTTTTTCTTTTGCCAGATCTAAAGAAGAAAAAAAGGGGAAAAATGAATTAAAATTAAACTCAGAGCATGGCAACTTAGGGCTAAACTAGCAGCCAAGGACTTTAGTGTCCATATTGGCTTTCTTGATCCTGAGATGCAAAGAATATGTCCCAGTTAGGTTGTCAACCTAATGAGGAGCCACCAGTGTTTAATTCCCAAGCACACTTGGCCCTCAGTTTGTCAACCCACTAATGGGATGAAAGGCTGCGTCGACCTTGCTCAGCCTGAGGATTGAAACTTGGACCTGTGCATTGGGAGCATGAGGCACAGTCACTAAGTCACTGGGTTTCATTAGAGATAAATTAAGATACATAAAAAGCATTAAAAAATGCTTCCATTAAAGTACAGTGAAATAAAAATATAAAACAGAAAAAAAAATCTTAAAAGTAACTTTATTAAATCAATATACTTATAATAAAAATGTTTATACAAAAAAAGTATTTAAAAAACCAATTAAAAATACTTTTACCAATATTCATTTTAAACAGTGATAAATAAATAATTCAATACAATGTTTTCCTAATTTGCCTATTTTTAAAGATAAAATGTTAGGGAAAAAGTTATACACAAAGTGAAAGCATTCATTAAAATCATATTTATAAACAAATATTTGTCTTTCTTCATAAATTATACAAAAAAATTTAAAATTTAAACCAAGTTTTATTTTATTGCATTTCAACAAAAGTTTTATTAAGTTCATATGAACTTTTTTTAACATTTTAATTACCAAGTAACCTTTCATGAAATTCTTTCAAACTTCTTTCAGTGAAATAGTCACAACATTAACTGCTAAGGATCACTGTAAAATGAAAGATCCTCTTTTAATATATATATATATATTTACTTGAATATTAAATTTACTGTGAAATAATCAAATATTCAGACAAATGATGAAATTTACAGTTTACATCACAAATCAATCCTCAAATTGCAAATCCTTATGAAAAATATACTTCCTCTCTTTGGGAATTTATTTCCCAAAGTGGAAAGACCATCATGTGTAGGGAAAATTGCAAAATGACCTTAACAAGCAACTGATCCACTTCATTTATATCAGTGAATAAAGACACTGATAATAAAATGAACAAAGATACTGGTAAAGAATAAAGATAAAGTACACTCATGAATTTCAACATTTGTTCCTTTTTATAGTAGTTTTTGGAAAGCAACTTTCTACATTCCAACCAGTTTTCAAGAGATTTATAGGAACGACTTTCTACATCTCAGTCAGTTGAAGAGTTATGGGCATCAAAGTTTCAAAGAATTTGATTTCATTAGGAAAGCTCAATAACACTCCTTTGGAAAGGTATACAGCAAACAAAATGGATATGAATAGCAAGATATAAATTGATCCCTAAAATCATCTTGTTCTGGGAATCATGAACATCAAGTTATGAATAATAGATATAACTAAAACTAAACCATCAATATTTCCAACAAACAAACTTATCGTAAACACTAGTACAGTTATAAATTTGAAACTGGTTTTACATTTTGTACGTCTGAAGTAAATTTCCCAAAAGTAATTTGTCCCAAAAGACCATTTGTGATATTTTTTACTGCTAATTTAAAAAAGAATTACGCAGAAAAATCTATGAATTAAGGCTATAAAAAGAAACATACAGCATATAGCTGTATTCAATCTAGTCACTTGTTTTGCCTTTTTAAATATATTCTAAATGTAATAAGTATATTCTATTATACAATTGTTTTGCTATCGATATTAAATTTAATTGAGCATATTAAGAATTAAAATAATCACCCAGTAAGAGAAACTTCATTAGCAAATAATTATAAATTGAAAAAAGTTAGTTTAAGAAAACTATTAATGAGGAAGAAAATGTGCATTAAAATTATTATATTGGATATTAATATGAATATATTAATATCAAAAAAATTTAAAAATAAATTTGCATTTTTAGATCCATTGACAGGATTTCATAAATTGAAATGCAACAGATTTTTTATTATTATTATCATTATGAATATAAGAGCATAACTTATTACTGTGGGGGAAAAAATTTGATATAAAATTGAACAAAAATTCCTAAATGGTTAAAATATACACCTCTTAAAAGGCAACATGCGTTTTTTTTTTTTTAAATTTGCTTGATACACTTTAAGATTTTTTTTAAAAAAAACACTAAAACAAAGAGCCGTTTGACTTATCCAAATTCATTTAATTTACCTGTATCACCTTCTCCATTTTCACCAAATGCACTAACTTCTTGATTATTTGACAAAGGTGATGGGAAATGATGACTGTGAAGATTCTTTTTTGTTTGTAAATGTTCTAATCTTATTGTACTTCCACAAGCTACAGGCTCTCTGTAAAGAGAATATAATTAATTCACACAATAAAAAATGGTGTCTAATGATTTTGTTTATTTTTCTTATGCATGAAGCAGTTAACTGAATAAATCAATGTTCAAACAATTACCTTTCAGACTAAAACTCAAATATTAAAAGAAAAGATATAGAAGTTTACTCAAGTATATAGCACAATAGTCCAAATTATATTAAATTATTTTAATTTCCCCTTGTTATAATTAATCTTAATAGCGGAATGCAGCCCAGAATAAAAAATTTCATTGACTTTATTTACATACAATAATCCTGAAAATCTTGAATTAAAATAATAGTTAAAAAGCTGGTTCATTGCTACTAGTCTCTGGTAATAATAATAAAATGAATATGAAGATATGTGCATGTGTGTGAGCATTCTACACGTCAGACCATTTGGTTTATACAGCTACTTAATTTAGTACATGTATACCTGAGAAGATAGGAATATGCATTTTGGAATAACTGTTTAAAAATAATAAAATAAGTTGAATTTTGGCAATTTTCTACAAAAATTTCTGAAAATATTATTGCACAAAAATAAATTTCTCATCAATACAAATTTTTAAAAATTGTATTTAATAATCAGGTAAATTTTTCATGAATTTTGATGAGGTTTTTTTCTTTTAGTTTTCCTAATTTTTAACAATATATTACATCGCTTCGAAGAAGATTCTGTTCAATATCTGTGTAATTTGCACGATAAATAATAATATAATGAAGTTACAATACTATAAAATTGTGAAGTAGAAGAATCATTCATTTATGTTTATAAAAGCACTAAGAAGTCTGATCTCAACTTGAAAAATCCATGCACACAATGAAGAGAACATGTAAGACAATTTAAATAACAATGTCAAACAATTTGGCAGAATAATGGATATGAATTTTTATTAAAATGATTTGTCTAAAATCAAATCTAAGTAACATTTCCAACAAACTGACTGTTTCCTATCTTGACTAGATTTTACTAAATATGTATATGAATAGGTTGTTATTTTTCAGGTTAGCCCATTTGACACAAGCAACTACTCATTTTTTGCACGATTTCTAAAAATATTATTATACAAAAATTATTTTTACATCAAATTAAAATCTTAAAAAAAATTATATTTTTTAATTATATTTTTCAACACAATTACAAAGACATACAAGAATTCTGTATTAACATTAATATATACATAAGAATTCAGGAAAAACATCACAGCTAATTATAAAAGTCATAATGAAAATTGCTGACACTTTTTGGCATTTTTTATATTCAAATTATTATTACGTTAATGCAAAATATAATTAGTCATACCAAATAGTGAAATTCCATTTCGCTACTTAACACAAATCATTATTGATAAAACATATTTTAGGAAGATAAGAAATAGGAGTTAATAATAGGAATAAGGAATAGGAATTAATCCTGAGAAAAATTTGTAAATAATTTAAATTTATAGTTAAAATGTTATTAACAAGATGAAAAATAAATTTTATATTGTTTTCAATTAGAAATTAGTTACCTTATAAAAAGGCTAGTAAAATTAGTGTATCTATTTTTTACAAATTTCAGAAAATTTTTCATTAAGCATTTCTTCTAGAAAATATGAGAAATGCACAGTAATAAAGAGTGTAATTTCTAAAATAATGCTACTTATATATCTAACAAAATCTTAAACATACAAGTATTTTGTCGAAGAATCTATCAAAACCAAGTTACATAAAATATTTAATTGGAGATTTTAGAGACCTTTAATCCAAGGAAAGCAACTAGTTGTCAAAATTGGTTGGTTAAAGAATGAAGATAATTACTAGATAAAAATTATTTGTTATTTAAAAGATGATGAATTATTAACAATTTTATAATTTTTTTTTATAAAAATCAAAATACTTTTTGAGAGAGAATTTCCTGAAATTTTAAAAACTTACATAGTTTCAGAATTTAATTCAAAGAATCTACATTGCATTTATTAATTAATCAACCCAAACATAATCAAGGTTTGGAAACTATCTTCATCCTATAATTTTGATAATGGATATTAAATTTTATCCTGTAAATATAATATATTCTAAATACATACATTCAACATCATACATTTGAAAATTAAAAAAACATTTTTAGCATACAAAGAGTTAGAAAACATATCTATGAAAGTTTTCTCATCATTCATTCTAATCATAATTTTAGAGTAACTATATAATTTATTGAATATAACTTCAAATAATATGTATTGAAAAGAAGACGAGCTACAATCTATTATTAATAAATTTATTAAAGTAAGTAGATTAGGTGAATTGAATACTTGTATAATTGCCTTTTTTTACTTTTATACATTCATGATTATTTATAAATGATATATAAAATACTTGCCCATATTTTTAAGGACATATTTTCATTTATGTTTTTCAAAATGTATATGGTTTTGCTTGACAGCAAAATTCAGTATGAACAGAATATTTTTATGGCAGATAATATATTTAAAAAATCACACAAAAAACATAATTTATGAATATAATAATGAATTATCCCATCAAAAGAATTCGTAAGTTCTAAATTCAACGTGAATAGAATTTATTTAAGAATCAGTTTAAAACAAATTTAAGCTTACCCTCTTTTACACAGTTTTCCACTTTTTCCTTTGATAACCCAATGACTATTAACATCGTCATGGTCTTCAATAGCAGTGACAGACTATAAAAAAAATACATATATTTTCTTTGTTAATTCTTTTATTATGATGCACAAAATAGTCATTTCGATTTCAGTCAAACAAAATAATTAAAAAGAGAAACAATGCAATTCTGCATCAGATGATTCATGTTGAACATTTTACGAGTTTTTGGATATTTTCTTATAATTTTAATAATTATACTATACTATTTCCAAGGAAGGAAATTGTATAGATTTGACACCATTTTATCAAATGGTTATTGTCCTTATATTTAATGATTAAACATGGATCAACTTAGAAGATATAGCAAAAATGTTTAAAAATTCAATATGCTTATGTTCAATATGTTATGTTATGCAATTCAATATGTTATTGTATTCAAATGTGTGAATTCTGATTGTTTACAACTGATCAAAAATTCTTTCAATACAATCAAATCTTTTATGTTAAAGAGTATGTTTGATTTCAAGAAACTCATTTGAAGAATAATTTAAACTTATAGGAGCAAAATGAATATATTCCACAATATTATATATGAATAACTTATCACATGAAGAGAAAAAAGCGATTCATATTTATGCAGATTGTCATTTAACAAAATTATAAATTCATTCCTATTGATATTAAGCATCGTAACATGAACTTGCATGGTTGATAGAAAATCATATAGAAACATTTAAAATGTAGTATCCATGTTTGAACATAATTATACAATACATTAAATAATAAATTGTATTTAGTTCTCTTTTAATGTTTAAAGTCTGAAAATTATGCTATATAATATTAAAAATCCCATAAAAATTAGAAAAGGCATAATTATTTTATTAAATCCATAATAAAGGTTCAATTTACCTGAAACTATATGAATCACTTATAGGATATTACAAAAGTGTATATTTTATGACTTTTTTTTAATAACTGATATTTATTAACAAATATAATCAATAATAATTAGTTTTTGGTTTCATTATATCAAAACATGCATCAAAATAATAATCACAATTTATGGAACAAATGGAAGACCATGTTAAAATATTAAAAATTAAGATAATTCACCCTTTTAAATAATGTATTAAAAATTTTGGCGAGGAAAAAATACCACATAAAACAAATTATCAAAAAACTCAATATTATAAATCATAAAGTTTCAATAGAGAATAAATATTTGAATGAAAATTTATAATTAACAATTCAAATAAATGTTAAACAGTGCTTATCTGTAATTCTCTATATCAATAAATTAATGA
Source organism: Argiope trifasciata (assembly GCA_026543055.1). Classification (NCBI taxonomy): domain Eukaryota; kingdom Metazoa; phylum Arthropoda; class Arachnida; order Araneae; family Araneidae; genus Argiope; species Argiope trifasciata. Next base: position 364,832 of record JAPMOQ010020864.1, read on the forward strand.
TACTCATTTAATGTCTCTCTTAAATTAGCAATCAAAATTCTGCTTCCTAAATACATACATATCCTTGCATTTAATCTACAACAGATTGCATTTCTAATAAAGCAAACATTGAGATCAAAAATAAAATTAAAGTATAATGAAAGTATTCTCAATGTAGAATAGCAAAATAATTTTTTATAAAAAAAGTTCTATCTGCTAAACTTAAAGGTACATGCTTAAAATTTTCATCAAGGAGAAAAAAAAAAGCAATTCTTTAACAATTAAAGAAAAAAAAATGACTAAGAAAATGCAACTAAAAAAATTTACGAAACACAATTTAATAAACAAAAAAATATCAATTATGTAAATCAGTAATGTACTATCAACAATCCAAATGAAGAGCAACAAATTTTCAAAAATATATTTTGTAACTAAAATGTTCGATAAAGTTTGTGACAACCTATTTAATCAAATACAGTATTTATGTTTACGGGTTAAATTACATTAAATAATTATGCAAAACTGCATTAAGAATGAGATGGTAGTTTATAAGGTACAAATTGATATAACTGTAACACACACATAAAAAACAACAACCTGGAAATGGAATTTTATGTGAAGTAAGATTTGAAAACTGACTTCTTCAAAACCAGATACAACTAACAATTTGCAAAGAGAGTGCATTCAATAGATATTTTAAAACTTCGGAGATTGGAGAGGGATTAGAAGCTTATTAAATACAGCATTTTGAAAAAAATGCATTTATTGAAGATTGACATTATGTTTTCGATTTATGTATGCATTATTAAATGATGAAGATTGACATTATGTTTATTATATTTTTTATGATTGACATTAAGGTTTGACCTATCAGTTGCCTATTTGGAATAAAACATGTTCAATGTTGGCTTCAAGATTATCAAAACCATCTTATTAATTTTAATTATTTCCTAGATTTTAAACAAAAATGCATAAAGGGATCTAAATTTTCGTATTGCTTAAATTATAACATTAAATCTATTGCAATCAGCAAGATTAGATTTTTAGAAATCAACAAATGGAGTAGAGAAAAATTATAATGTTATTATTAAATGCTGCAATTTGAATTCTTACTTGCTGACCACTTCCGGATCCATATTTAACTTCGTGAGAATGTAGCCGGGTTTTCAAATGGTTATTGAGCAATTTAATTACGGATCCACAAGTTACATACGAATATAGTTCTGAAAGAAAAATTTTTAATTGAAACTTTTATCACAATATAAACAAAAACTGAAAGTAAATATCCGAAATTTCAAAGTTTACCTGCAAATGTAATTGGAACTATACATAATTCGATAAATAATATTGAACAAATGATAAAAAGTGCTGATAAGTTCATTATTTATGATTTTTAATATTTCAACAATTTAAATGAATATGACTTAATAATTTAGAACATTATGAATTGAAAGAGATCAGTGGAACTTGACACACGGCGCTCAATTTCATTGAAAACTGTACACAAACCGTAAAATGTGATTCAGCGTTAGCAGATGATGCCACAAGTATATACAAAGTATGAACTTCCGGTTTATTTTGAATGCAATTTTTTGAGGAAGAAAGTAAAAGTTGAATAAAATACAAGTAAATGAAATAAAGAAGATTTTTCATAAGGTTAAGTCTTGAAATTTTTATAAACACCTCCTATTTCCTTTTATATTAGCTATTAAAAAATGGCGTTTACATACGAGACGATCTCCGTCATGACCTCAATTGCATGATTATAGTTTAAATTCTCATCACCAGATAGAGCCATGTATGTAAAAACATTCAGCCTTTAAAATAAAACACATTCATTTTCATGAAACAAAAACCTGCTGCTAAACCATGGAATAAAGCAATTGCTGTATTGATAATTAAAATAATCAATTCATTTCTTCAAGAAGCTGATCTGAAACATAAAAAGATCAAATTAAGTAAATTTATTTATTTAATACCTTGAATTAAATCTTATTTAAAACTTTAAACTAAAAATAATTTCTTAGTTAAAATTTTTTTTAAAAAAATTATTCAATTATTGGATGCATTGCATTGCAGTTGAGTGAGTTAAAGTTCCTTGAAAGTTAATGACGAGGAATTTTTTTGGGGACGCAAAGAATTGATCTATTTAATTATTAATCAAATAATTCAAAAATAAATTTTAAAAATAACTTTTTTTAAATTAAGAAACACAAGATAAAATTATTATCATCGATGCCAATAAATGTGAGATAAATGAAACCGAAAATGTCTAGTGCAAGTGCTATTTTTCTTTTTCTTTTCGTTATTCAACAATCAACTACACAAGATCTTGTCATTCAACCTGCAAACTGTGTAGGTTAGAGTGAACCACACATATTATTCATCTCATGCATACAAAATAGATTATTACTGATGTCCATCAAGGTAAGTTATATATAATAAAAATTTTGCAATGCAAGCAAATTTTTTTTAATTTATTCAATGTATCGACAAACAATACATTTCGATTGTATAAGTTTTTATCGTGTTAATTGCTTCGTCAAAAATATGCCTCCTAAACTATCAGCACCACACGTAGAAATAAGCGAATTCGAATTTTTTAAACAGTTGAGGAACGACAAACGAGCAATGAAGCAGATCATTTACGAATAGAACATTCACGTGCTTCAAAACCTTAAGATCAACATGCGGTAAGAACAAAAACATAACATTTATGCACTGCTCGATCGCATATTCCCATTTCTTACCCTATTTCATGTATGGAGGAAAGTTGAGCAATATCATTGGTTCCCGCCGCCTCCCTGATCTGTGACAAAAGTGTGACGTCATGTTTTCTCTCGTTAAGATTTTCGGCGCAGCTTGGCCTCTTATAACTAGATCGCATAAACTGAATGAATTCAGTTTAATTCTTTGCGAATTGTTATATATCTCAGTTACGCATACATTGGTGTTTCTCGTCTGTATTTTTCATTATAATTTTCCTCTTAATAATATTTAAAATAGTTTCATGTTAAGTAAGGAAACATTTTAGATTTAAGCATTTTTTTTTTCCTACAGCCCCATTTAGTATTCGTAGAATTTCCGAATTCTTTCATCCATTTTTTGATATCATCCATTGCTTCTCAATTACATCTAATGGAAAAGGTTTCATGGTTTTCGACAATTTCGTTTTCGAGCTTCAAAGGCAAATTTTCGAATGTGATATTCATACGAATTTGCTCAGAAGATTCCATTTTAGTCGAATACTAATTAGAAAAATAATTTGTTAAAAGAAGGGGATATATATATATATATATATATATATATATATATATATATATATATATATATGTACTGCGTAACAAAGCACAATCCCAAATTTGTTGTAAAATTGCTAAATAGAATCAGTACCAGCAATACAAACCAAAGCTATTTCGAAGCTCGTTTATAATGACGTCAAACTATCCTCACAGATTGGGCGATGGTGCGAACCAATGATGTTGCTCGATTTTCCACCATACATGGAATATTGTAGGGTTTGGAAATCGAACCTCGAACGATGAGCCTTTAAACAACTGTCGTGGCGCCATCTGCCAGCAGGAAAACGAAACCAAAGCAACCGTCAGGCTCGACGCAGCAACAACAACACTCTCTCTTAGCCCACCATAATGTTTGGAGCAATAAAAATCTTTCGTCTCTACAGACTCACTGGTAGGGGAGTATTGTGGTGACATCTTAATAAGTCAATAACAGCCGCTAGACATTAGCGATCGCTTTCGTCGAATTGTGAAGCTACGCGACTTCAAACCCAAACATCGCGGGTTCGGTCCTTGGCGGAAATCAACCTACACATTGGAACAATTCCAGCCAACACCACCGCCACATACTTAAGTGCAGCAGCAATAGAGCACCGAGATTCTGCTGCGTGAATGGCAAACTCAAACTGCCGACATTGCATCCATCTCTTGATTCATTGATTTCAGAAAAATTTTCAGAACATTCCCAAATACAATTAAACGTCCCAAATGACATCTTTGGTCTCCGAGAAAGTTTTCCTAAGATTAGCACATGTTGGTTCATGTCTACGCCTTTCGAACGTTGAATATAAATTTTTACAAATATATTTCATGGTTGACAATGATACACAAGTTTATAAAACTGATATTAACATGATCACAACTATATGGCATCAGAAAGAAAAACGGAAGCCGTCAAATTTATTTTTGATAAAAATAATAATTAACAATTATTTAATAGATGAAATTATTTATTTAAATATTATTGAGTAACATAGATTTTTTTTTTCAGTAAAAGAGTTTTTAAACAAAAAAAATATGAAAACAAGTTGAAATAACAGAAATTTCCTGATATTGACTATTAAAAATATGAAAAAAAAAAAAAAACGCAATTTCATAAAGATCTTATAGGCGGGGTAATACAGAAATCCTGAAATTTTTACTTTAAAATTTGATTAATCTGTTGCCTGTTTACGTAAAACCATGCAGATATCAATTCAAAAAGATTTAAAATAAAATATAATGTTTAAAATAAACACCGCTATAATTATCAGAGAAAAGCTCATAAAAAGCATTTCTGTGTTACTATGCTGATAGTTTTAACCCAAAAAAAATTTGTTTTACGATTATAAATTTAACAAATGATAAACATGTCAAGACTTAAAATTTAAGATAAGTTAATAAATCTTTCACTTATAAAGTTTTAAATGATATAATTGCAAAACACAATATTCCATGTCAAGTTCTTTAAGTAAGTTCTTTATTGTCATATGAACAATCTGTTCTGCCTTTTTCTAACGTTCTGCTAAACTAATTGTTATAAAAGATTCATGGAATTAAACTTATTAAAAAGAGAAAGAATTAATATGTATCAAATGTGCGATTAATGAGTTGATTTTTTCCCAATTTATACCAAAATTGCAGTAATTATTTTAATTATCATGCTGGAAAGAGTAAAATCATGTTATTTCCGACAGTTAAAATCATCATATCGGAAAGATATTATCACGATATTTATGTTTATAAATTCGATATCCAATTTAAATTGAATTGATATTTGTAACTAAAATGTTCACGATATTCAAATACTCTGAATACACTTTTCTATTTTATCATGAAAATTTATTATTCATTTATATTTGTAGATATTTCTTAGAAATATTTTAAACAATCATGTTTTTATAAGAAAATAATTAACTCAACAAATCTGCGGAAAATAATAAGACTTCTTACCTTCTTTAGCTATTTTTCAACGATTCGCATCGCATACTAATCGTTTAAGGTATCCGACTACGTTCGAAGGACCATATTTGAAAAACTGGATTTTAAAAAAACTATTAATGATTTTTAGTTGTATTGTCTATTATAAATAATATAAATACTAAAAAAATTGTTCCAAAATGTAATATATTTTAAGAAATAAGAAAATGTGTAATAAATTTTAATGAAATTGAACCAAAACGGTTTACACTCTATTCAAAATTGTGATGCAACGATATCACTTTTCTTCGTACACAAATTATAGAATATAATGATGAATGAAATGAACCAAAATCTAAGAAAACATTTAAGATGCAAAGAAGTTATGAGTAAAAATATACGTACATATGCATTTTTTTCCATAAATTCGCAACTTAATTTTTATGAAAACTCCTATAAATGAAAAAAAATATTTCACCAACACTAAAACTTTTGGTTCGTTTCATTGCCCATATTATTTAAAACACAACCTAAAAATTTTTATGTAAATACCTCTATTAGATTGTGAGATATCATGTTAGCGGTGGAGAATTTTTATGAACTTTAAAGTTTTGAGAAAATGGAAGTTAAAGAGGAATTTTAGTTGAAAAATATGTGACCCTGGTTGATAGGATAGTCCTTCCTTTTCCTAGAAATGATGAACTGTTTTTGCAAGAGGAAAGCCTAAACTACAAGAAATTTTTTTTAAAAAAAGTCGCCAATGTGGTCGATTGTCAGTGTTTTTAACGTAGTCGGATACCTCAAATTTTTATTTTTTATTTTTTTTCATATTCTTTAAATTTTTATTCTTAATATTTATTCATACCCCTGGTCTTGAACCATTGAGAATGGTTAGAGATATTTATTCAATGAGAGTTGAAGAGGCAGAGTAATTAAAAGACACTTCATTTCTTTTTTCACAGATGTGGAGGCAACAAATTACAAGACCCTCACAGCTCATAAATGTGTCCCTGTGTACAAAGAAGAAATGCTCATGTTGCCTCAACTTCGTTTACTGACAATGCTTCCTAATTTCTTATTGTTGTTGTGCCGGTGATCCAAGAGGAAAGACCACAGTAGCTACTGAGGGTAAAGACTCCTGAGCACCGGAGTGCAGAAGTCTGATTTCCAGCTCAAACGAAGAGGACACTGTTTATGATTTAATTATTTTTAATAATTGTTTTTGGTTAATTATTTTATGTGTATCTTTTTGTTTTTTGTATACTTATTCATATGTATAAATGAATACCGAACGTAAATGGCGCAATATGCTTCAACCCATAAGTATGTTTGCAACGTGAGGAGAAAGCTCTGGAGATATTTTTCGTAAACAACCATATCCGGTGTTGATGTGAAACTGGTGCAATCAGGACCTCTCTGGCTCTCCGTTAGCGGCAAAAAAAAAATTATCTTGTGTGCTAGTTGTTAGCTGCATTTTCTATTTTTCAAATATATTAAATATTTAGTGTTTTCCTTGTTCGCTCTTGTTAGCAGCATTCTTCAGTGTTATATAATGTGTTTCCTTGTATATATGTGATCGTCATCCATATTTTGTATATATATATATGTGTGTGTGTGAAAATAAACAAGAAAAGTAAAGAATTTTTTTTCCTTGGATTAAATACACACACCCTACACTACATACAGACACAATCACATTCGTTTGCACAGCCCCTTTTTACAGGGGGATACATTCACTCATCTCACAGATATAACACAAAGGAAGAACAACCATGTCGAAAGCCGGACGCCCAGATCACGTGGAAGAGGCGCTACCCCTAAGCTAAAAATGAAAAAGGTTTTATTCACCAAATGCACACATTTCACTTAGACGAAAAACACACAAGGGAGTCAGAACTATATATTTTTTTCTGGCGTTATATAGCATTGAAATTAAAAATTAAAAAAAGCAATAAATTTTGCTGCAGAATGATTACATGTATCGTTTTTAAAAATACTAAGCCACCCGGTTTCAAGATGCGGTTCTTCTGAAACATTCGGCATGGTTTACTGAAGTTTACTTAAATTTACTGAAGAAAATCATGATTTGAATATTGCAAATATTAATGCGTCATACCTAACACAAAGTTGTTATGCACAGCATGCATTTGACTATAACTTATTTGATGAGACTAATATTTCAAAATTTTTAGAATTAATATGTAATTCGATCGATTTAAATGCATGTCGTTCCCCCCCCCCCGAATCTGAATAGTATTTGCAGAAAAAAAGGAAGTAAAAAATTTCATAAAATTTCTGAATAAAAAAAAACGAATTAATTATTTTTTTTAAGTACAACAAAGAAAAGGTTAAACCAGCGACGTTAACTGTCAATTTTTCGGTTCTAATAAATGTTACCATTTATATAACTGAGATCAATTTAGTAAAAACTTCACCATTTATCTAACAGCAATTATTCTTCTAGTGAGTAATAAATACCATTCGCGTGATTTTTGTACCAACTAATAAAATTTTTCTACTTTTTTTGTAATATCTATTTTGATGAAAGCTATTGCATGAAGAGTACTTTGCTTTTTTCCTATGTTGGAAATAAATCTCTTGAATAACGCTACATTTTTGTTGTTAAGCTTGTTTTCAGAAAATTTCAACGGGGTGAATTCAAATAGTTATATAGTCCTTATTTATTATGGAATTTTTTTAAAAAAATAATGTCATAATTCGTGTTATTTCCGACAATTAAAATGATATTACGCAAGAAATTATCACGATCTATATGTTTATAACTTCGATATCCAATTCAAATTGAAGTGATATTTTTAATTAAGCTGTTCACAATATTCAAATACGATGAATACACATTTTTATTTTATCATGAACATTTATTGTTCATTAATATTTGCAGATGTCTTTATATTAATTTTTGTTTTTATAAGAAAATAATTAACTCAACAAATATATGTAAAATAATAAGATTTCTTGTCTCTTTCAAAGCCGTTTCAGTTTTACTATTTTTCAACGATTTGCCTTGCCTTTATACTAATCGTTTAAATTCTGATTTTTTTTATTTTTGTTCATATTCTTTAAATTTTTATTCTTAATATTTGTTGGCACACCTGGTTTTGAACCGTTGGGAATGGTAGAGATATTTGTCCAAAGGGAGTTGAAGAGGCAGCATTTAAAATATTAGCTTAATAAGAAAATGGGAAGCCCCAAAATTAAAATTATTATTTCATTTATTCTTATTTTTTATTATTAAATGCTTTCATTTTTTAAAAAAAAGATTAACAGATATAGAAAACTATAGAATGAATTATCTTTAAACTATTAAAAAATGGCACTGAAGAAATATTTGTAATAGCTGAGAAAAACTATATTTTTCATTCTAAGAAAATTGGCATTTGCTTTGCATCTTAGAAATTTTTTACATATCACTCACTACTTTTGAAATCATTTATGTTTAGCTTTTCTATTTATAGTTATTTCCGCCTATGTTTGGTTTACTCTTTTCCTTTTCATTTAGATTCTTTCTTTTTCCTTTCTATTTCTTTTATTTTTCTGAGTAAAAGGGGAAAAATCCTGAACAAGTCTGCAATAGAAATTTAAAAAAAAATCGCTTCCGATGCAATTATGCGATATAGGTTTTGAGGCCCATTAGCTCTCAAGTAATGAGACGAGCATCATCAATGCCTATGTGGAAATCCATCCCTGCATACGAATAGTTTTAGATCTACTTTTCAACCTTCAGCATTACTTTATATTGGAGGTTCCTTTATTGTGATCAAATCGCTTAAATTATCTTAATATGTATATATTTTCACAACCTTTTAAATGATAATGGGGTCACTTAATGTGATGTAAATGTCGTATGTCATGTACTTCTGCGCATGGCATTTAAACCTTCAACCGCCACGCTTTAGTGTATGAGTGTATCATTAACTATCTCCGCCAGGTATGAAACGGATTTTTTGTTTACATTTGAAGGTATAATTTTGAGTAATTTTCTTTCCTCTTATTATATGTTAAAAGATAAAACTCTAGAGTGGTGCTGGATACTTTAATGTGAAATTCAAAAGAGATTGAAGTGTAAAATGGTTTTTTTTTTAGTTTCTTTTCAACAATCCTGAATCGCGTTGTTAGTATTTTGAATTGAAGTCTGTAAGTCTTCTTCGAAGTCGGTGATATGCTAAGATCATTTTTAAGAATTCAATGTGCGCCGATTTACTAACTATAGGAAACTAAAACTAATGGTGTTCTAGTAATTTTTATACTGCTTATATATCTGAGTAGCAGCTTTTTATTAAAAGTCATCTGATGAATATATTAGCACCGAATGATGTGGTGAGATAAAGGTTTCCAAATTGAGTAAGAACTACAAAAAAATATGATATAAATTGAAATACCCTAAATTTTGAAGGAACTGTATTCAATTTAATGTTACTGAAAGAATTGATAACTGTAAGATATTCAATGTAAGAGTTACAGTAGAAGTTATTTTAAGAATTAAAATGTACAAATATTTTGCACGGATTTTCTCTTATACATGTTTATATAATGTTAATTCAGTTTTTTTAATACATGCATGTTGTGTAACTTTCAAATATCATTAATTAACATCAAATAATTTTGGTAATTAATCAAATAATTTTTCATTTTTAGTTGCTGGCATTAAAATAAAATGCAGGATGAGGTTTTATTTTTCTACCATTAACTTTAAAGTTTTCTTTATCTTTTAGTAATTCAGGCTATTCAGTTATTGCTGAGTAATCATATCTAATAACAAAAGAGTAATGTGTTTATTTTCATTAATATTTTCCTCCTGATAATTATCATTTTTATTTCTTGCATTTAAACTGAAATTTATTGTTATAATATCATGCTATACCACTGTACATCCCAATGATTTCTGCTTTAAGAAGTACATTTATTTTTTTTTAAATTTAAAATCAATTTACATACCAGCATTTATTATATATTTTTTTATTTCCGATTTCACTTTATATAGATGCTTCCCCCTTTTTTTCTATTTCTTTAATATATCAATTTTTAATCATAAAATTCTGTAAAAACATAAAATTGCTTCTTCCAACTCCTCTTTATATATTTTTTAATTTTTATATGTATATATATGTAACATGGCTTATTCGTGTTTACTAAATTCACTCTATTGCAGAGGTGTCCAAACTACGGCCCGCGGGACAAACCCGGCACGCCAAGTGATTTTATCCGGCCCGCGGAGGGTTTTAAAACATAATGATGTTTTCGCCCAAACCTTTTCATTTTCATAAAAGTATAATCGAAAAACTACGTGGCCAACAAAAACGGAATTGTTGTACTTGACCAAACACAAATGTCTATCTCTTGCTATTGATCTTCAAGCAAACGAACAAATCAAAGACTTAATAGATTTAATAGGAAACTTAATAGATTTTTATAAATATTTGGATGCAAAAGAGTTTCCAAATTTGAAGAAATTTGCTCGTAAATTCATTTCAATGTTTGGGACTACTTACGTGTGCGAACAAACTTTTTCTCGAATGAAGTATCTCAAATCAAAATATAGAGCAAATTTATCTGAGGATCATTTGCAGTCATTGCTTATGATTGGTGTAACAAATTTTGATCCCAACTATAAAGACATTCTTCAACATAAAAAACAGTTTCATCATTCGCATTAGAAGTTGCATGAAAATATTTCAATTGATATAAAATAATTATATAATTATACTTTGTTTGTTTAGTATTTTGTATTTTCAAGTTACAATAAAATAGTATTAATTAATAGTATTTAATGCTACTTTACTCATAATGATATTTTTCAATTTGTATATACATGTGGCCCTTATAACATGGATCTAATTTCGATCCGGCCCGTGCCGCGAAAAGTTTGGACACCTCTGCTCTATTGTATATTTTTGTTTCATTTTATGACATTTATTCAATGTAATTTATCAAAGTAACTTTCAAATGCAAATGCATAAAGCAGAAACTTTCTGCTTCAAAAGTATATTGCTCGAATTTATGTTTTTATTAATGATAAAAAAAACTGTTGTTTAGTATCTGAATGTTTCAGTTGAATAAAACAGATTTCATTAATTACCTTCACAATCTTGTCATGCTATACTTATATTTTTTCTAAATATCTAGAATAATAAATAATTTTTGAGATAATTTTTAAAGACGATTACATTAAAGCAACCATTTGATCATATCTTAAAAAATAATTGTTATATTTATTTTATCTACTTCTACATCTAGAATAATAAATGAATTGTTGAGTTATTTTTAAAAAGTGATTACATTAAAATATCCATTTGATTATATTAAAAAAACTGTTATAGGTATTTTATCTACATCTACATCTAGAATATTAAATAATTTTTGAGTTATTTTTAAAAGGTGATTACATTAAAACATTCATTTGATTACATTTTAAAGAATACTTGTTATATGTATTTTATCTACATCTTTTGCAATGTGTAAATTAAAATTATGAATGTGTAATTCCGCAATTTGTTCTTTAATGATTCATTAAAAGGAAATTTAATGATTAAATTAAAATGAAATAGCTTATTCATAACTTGCATAGATTAAAAAATGGTATCTATAACTTTTATATTTCATAATTTGAAATTGTAAGTATAATTTATTCAATATATACACTAATTTGAGATCCATGTTCTTTCCTCTAAGCAAAATGAAAACATCAAAGTCTCAACATTAATAAAAATTATTACGTAAGAAAAAGATGTAATATTTTTATTAGTAAGATTAAAAATGTATATTTAAGAGTAATAATTATTTATAAGAACATACGAAATTTATCAAAAAGGCTGCCATAACCATTAATCAAAATGTATCCTTTGAACAAAAAATGTATATGGAAAAGGAAAGAATAAAATTTTATTAAACTAATTATAAAGCGATATTAATTAATTATGTAAAAACACTAATTACATTGAAAATTCAAAATAAAATTTTTATATAAGAAGTAAATTTATATTACTATGAAAATTTGTAGAAAATAATTCAAAATATTATTTTTAAAAAATCAAAAGATTTATATAATTATTTGGCTCGCTTAATATTCAACTTCAGTGCTTTCCTCAACGTTATCGGGAGACATCTCGACATGCGCAGTACGGTTGAAATTTGAACAGCTGCTACCATTTCTGAAGAAAGAATTAACAGATTTGAATATTTTTTTTACGAAAACACAGATTGGAGCTGGTAATATTTGATGTAGATTAAATAATGCAATAGAGGTAAAAAAAAAAAAAGAGAGAGAGAGAGAGTGTGATTTCTTCATCTTTGGTATTTATTTCCGAAAATATATTGCAACAAAATTATGAATCTAATTCTTAAAACATAACACGTGCTAAAAAAAGTTCGTTCAACTGTAATCTGAAATCATGATAGACAACAAAGTGTCTTAAGGAAAATCTCAACTCAAAAAAAATCAGCACTGTTTAAAACAAAATTCCCACTTGAAAAAATTCTCCACCCCGTCCTCTCTCTCTCTCTCTC
>JAPMOQ010020864.1:385269-396573 GCA_026543055.1 Argiope trifasciata
TGGAAACTGAACCAAAAACTATTTCGGATTCGAACAAGACAAAATATAAATATTGGAATGATTGAAACAATTAATAAAGAATCCGGTCTGAGGACTTTCTCAAGGGTCACCCACCCTCAGACAGGGATTCAAACCAGGAATTTTTTCTGTGAAGAGTCTGACTTTCGTCAAGAAATTGACTCCTCGTGACCCGAAAATCCCAGAATATTGAGGTTTTGGAGATAGTATCACACAAAAAAAAACATCAAATTTGAACAAAGTCACAGCAACCAATAAAACATGAAACCAAAAAAACAAATTTGTCAATACAAGAATGTATAGAGACAACTAATTAGTTTCGTTTTCTCTTATATTGCTCTTAAATACAGTGCTTATTACGCCTTTACGCATGTCTTTAATTCTTTGGGCCTCACACCCATATATGTCCCGATAATATTTTTAAATCATTTAAAAGGATAAGTAAGTGGGGGGGGGGTATCGAAGTGCATGTTCAAATGTGTGTTATGACCGCATGTTAGTGTAATTTTTAACTATATCCTAGTAATAAAAAAATACCGAACGACAACTGTAGTTGTCGTTTCTTGTGGCACTTACCATGGACAAGCCCGATTAAAGCAATCTTGCGAATGCAGCGATTTAAGCCGACAGAGAACATCTCTTGCTTTAGTAGCGCCAACTAGGGCCAAGAGTACGACTCAGCTACCTCATGCTTCACATTCGCCTGCACAACCCCTTTTTACAGGAGGACCCATTCATAAATCTCACAGATAGAAAAGAGGAAGAACAACCATGCCCGAACCTGGATTCGAACCCAGGATGCCCAGAACACGCGAAAGCCCTATGCCAGGAAGCCGGCACAAAAACTGTATGTGCCTTGAATAAAGTTATACTTTGCAAAAACTGTTTTGCCATCTATCATGTATAGTAGAGGTGTCCAAACTTTTCGCGGCACGGGCCGGATCGAAATTAGATCCATGTTATACGGGCCACATGTATATACAAATTGAAAAATATCATTATGAGTAAAGTAGCATTAAATACTATTAGTTAATACTATTTTATTGTAACTTGAAAATACAAAATACTAAACAAACAAAGTATAATTATATAATTATTTTGTATAAATTGAAATATTTTCATGCAACTTCTAATGCGAATGATGAAACTGTTTTTTTTTTTATTGTTGTTGTTGTTGAAAACTGTCTTTATAGTTGGGATCAAAATTTGTTACACCAATCATAAGCAATGACTGCAAATGATCATCAGATAAATTTGCTCTATATTTTGATTTGAGATACTTCATTCGAGAAAAAGTTTGTTAGTTTTTTGTTTGCTTCTTTAAGCGAACTACGCAAAATTGCTGATGCTTTATTTACAATAAGACTCTGCTTATCGTCAAAATTCACATGCGTATAAAATTTCTTTTATGTTTGAGTTACCGAAATATATTTTTTTATTTAGTCTTATAACTTAACAGCGCGATAGACATTTGTGTTTGGTCAAGTACAAAAACTCCGTTTTGTTGTCCACGTAGTTTTTCGATATACCTTTATGAAAATGAAAAGGTTTGGGCGAAAACATCATTATGTTTTAAAACCCTCCTCGGGCCGGATAAAATCAATTGGCGGGCCGGGTTTGGCCCGCGGGCCGTAGTTTGGACACCTCTGGTGTATAGAAATGTCATGAATAATGTTGAATATGTAATTGGTAAGAGTTTCCTTGCAGTGATTTTTTAAAACAATATTATAAAAACTAGAGACTCGACTTTCCACTAAATGTTATATGGTCACCTTATTCATAATGCGACACCTGTGCCCTATTTAAAAAGACCGCTGGAACATATATGACCCACTTAAAAAATTGCCCCTAGAATTAGTTTTTGTTTTTATTTTAGCAGAATATAGCTATTTATATTTGTTTTGACCCATTAGAACTCTAAATTATCTTAATTATAGAAAAGAAAAAAACTGGTATTGAAAAGGTTACAAATAAATCTTTCGAAGTTAGTTGTTTTATCGAAATGCTTACAAACCAAAGTAGAAGGAACGTTTAGATGTTTTAAAACTTCATTTCAATTAAAAATATCATTTAATTGATCCGTGATTGTTAAAACTTGTAGAGGACGACACTCGATGTTAATACATTTTTTCAAATATTAATAAAATAATTAAATTTGTCAAGTAATTTTTCTTTGGTCGCCAAGTTTGTCGCCAAGCCCTGATGCTACTAAAGCGACTCATGATCATCTATACTAATATATAAATGTGTAAATTTGGATATTTGGATGGATGTTTGTTACTACATCACGTCAGAACAGCTGAACAGAATGGGATGAAATTTAGCCCAAAGATAGATTATAGTCAGGAATAAAACATAGGCTACTTTTTATTCCAGTTAATTGAGTGGTTAATTTTTTATTAATTAAAAGCTAACTTTCGCGCCAAAAAGCTGAGGCCAAATCCGGCAGAAGATAAGTAAGGCTCCAGATTTTTTTTCCCAACAGAGTAGAGGTTAGAAGAATTTCGATCGATTATTTCAAATGATTCTATTAATTTTCTTTGTGTTAGATGTATTTAAAATCAAATGTTGTTAATGAATTGATCTTACGTATTCATTCTCAAGTATTTTTAAATTAAAAGAAAACAGAATAAAGGAAATAAAAAAACTTCTAATCTGCATTGCATTACCGCAACTGGTGTAGGAAAGTTAGACAAGTGAGTTAACACCAACTGGCGTTGAAAGTTCGCGCGCGATGGTCTTGACATCACCTGTGTTCGCGCGCGATGACTACTTTGTTTTCATTTAAATAGTTTAAAAATTACTGTTGTAGGTATGTCAATCTCGATCAATAAATAAAATTGATTTGACCAGATTAAAAAAAAATACTGATTTGATTTGCTGTTTTGTTTTATTTTGGGTATACAATGTAAATAAATTGTTTGTGCATTAGTTGTGTGTTTTTTTTATAAAATTATTTATGTTATATATTTATCATATATTCTTATACTTTTAAATGTATCGTTTTTAGGTTAGGTTAAAAAAAGTTTTATTTGTCATTATTTGATAGATTTTCGTACATATACATTAAAATTTCCACGCGAACAGAGCCGCGTTAATAGCTATTATATTTATGAAGAGTGTCCCAAAATTAAGGCAAGATTTGAATTTACCACCATTCGTGCAGTAAAATGTTGGCAATCTTATGAAAAATAAACAACCATTTGTTAGCTGATAGTTTATTGTTAAAATAATGAGTCATGATAGAACAATGTATTAGCGTAATATTCAAATTAAATATAAAAAAATATTCTCTTCTTTAAATTATTATGTATTTATTGAAAAGTAAAATACACGAGATAGGGTTATGTATGGAATAACACACCGGAACAATGGCCTCTACCGTTTTGCAGGTATAATATAAGAAAGTAATAATAAGTACACAATTTAAGAAAATAAGTAGGAATTGAATTATTTTTTTTATATTACTTGCTTTTAAAACTCATTTTTAATTAAGTAATAACCAGCGGGTGACCGAGCACCGCTCGGAGAAAACAGGTATTGAAGCTAACTCAAAGATTTAAATTTTCAATTGTGATTTATCAAAACAATACATGCCATAAGAAAATTTGTGAAACCATTGGTGAAAAGATAACCGGTTAAAGTGCACCATTGTAAACTATTCTAAACAAAGTTAGAGTTTGGAAAGGGAACTATTCTATACAAAGGTAAAGTAAAGGTAAAGATTGAAGAGTGTTGAAGTTCAATATTTTTGACAAATTTATTTAGAAAAACCAAACAAATATACATACATAAGAAACATATTATAAACCTATAACAGCATAAACATAAAACTTTATTAGTTCGCCATATTGGCTATAGATGGCAGCACGTTACGGCTTGAAAATTTAAGTAGCCATTATGGCGAACTAATAAAGTTTGAAAATATCCTATCTGTAACTCCGAACTGCTCGACCGTAGCGCTTCAAAACCGGTGCCAATCGATTCCTCGTGGCCAAAAACCCCAAACCCCCAAGTTTAACGGAGTTTAATAATTCTGGGGCGATTTTCGACTTGACAACCATTCCTCGTATTATAGTATTAGATATAGATAGATAAGAAACATATTATAAACCTATAACAGAATAAACATAAAACTTTATTAGTTCGCCATAGTGGTTATAGATGGCAGCACGTTACCGCTTGAAAATTTAAGTAGCCATTATGGCGAACTAATAAAGTTTGAAAATATCCTATCTGTAACTCCGCACTGCTCGACTGTAGCGCTTCAAAACCGGCTCCAATCGATTCCTCGTGGCCAAAAACCCCAGACCCCCAAGTTTACCGGAGTTTATTAATTCTGGGGCGATTTTCGACTTGACAACCATTCCTCGTATTATAGTATTGGATTGCATATAAAGACACGATTTAATTCATAAAGTTTCTGATGGATTTAGAGCAGGGCTTCTTAAACTTTTGTCATTCACGACCCCATTGATGATTGCGAGTTTCTTGACGACCCCATAGAAATATAAAAGAAAAATAAATTAATATTTTTTGATGATTTATTTATTAGGTAACAATATACATATACATATGAAAATATATAAGTTTAGAATTCGTTTTGAAACATACAAAATCTAAAATTAAAAATTGCACAAAAAATTATAAATTTGTATTTATTATAGTTTCAAAAATAAAAGTGGATTCTGACCGTCTTAATTCTCTCGAATATATTCAAGAAGTTGCGTGGTAAGTATTAAATTAAAGTATAAGTAAAAAATTTAATGAGATGGATGTGCCTGTTTTTTATTGCATAACAAATCAAATCTTTGTAGAATGTTTGAAACTGCTGGACGTAAGACCTCTTCAACATTTTTTAACGCTGAACGATATTGGGATTTAATATGTGTTAAAGCTGAGAAAGTAACTTCACATAAATATGTGGTGTTGAATGGCAGAAGTAGATTTAACGCCATATCAGCGATTGTGGGAAATTCAGTTCTAGTTCCGTTCCAGAATTCAGTCAAGGGCTTTTTTGGAAATTGTAGTTTTAAGTTCGATTCACTCGAAAGCTCAGCAAATTCCTCTTGAGCTTTAAGTGGCAGGTGATCAATCTCACTTAAGCCAATCCAAAACGGCTTTTGAATCCAAACTATTTTTGGAAATCAATATTTAATATAAAATATGTCCGGAACTGTCTTTCTAGCGCTTTTAAGTGATCTACAATAATTTTTGCAATAAAAGTTTTACAATGAATTTTCTCGATTACAAAATTGTCGACACTGGAAAACATTTCGAACGAATTTTTTTCGACCCAACTTTTTTAAATGTTGATCTTTTTAATAAAACTTTCAATTTTATCATTTGAAGTAAATATATCGCAATTTTTTCCTTGAAGAGACAAGTTGAGATTGTTTAACTTCGCAAAAATATCTGACAAATAACACAGCATGGATAGCTATAAGTCATTTTGTAAAAAAGCAGCAAGTTCACATTTTCGTTCGGTTGAAAATATTTCGATCTCGTCTTTTAATAACAATAATCTTCTTAAACTTTGACCTCTTGACAACCATCTTACTTCTGCATGTAATAACAAAGTTGTGTAGTTGGAATCCGTATCCTTACAGAGATTTGAAAATAAGCGACTTTTAAGGGCGTGTTTCTTGGTAAAATTTATGATCTTAACAGCATCCTGAAGCACATCGTTCAATTCTGGTGCTATTTTTTTTTTTTTGCTGCAAGAGCCTCTCGGTGAATAAGGCAGTGAGTAAAAGTTATATGATCATAATGAGCAGCTTGAAAAAATGATTTAAAACCAATATTTTTGCCCGTCATCGCTCTTGCACCATCTCTGCATATTCCACAGCAATTTTTCCATTCTAAACCTTCTGCTTTTAAAAATTCGTCAACTTTCAATATATGTCTTTCCCTGCAGTATAGTCTTCCATAAAACGACAAAATAACAATTCTTCCTCCACGCTTTCTTTATAAACGTACCTGACATATACTAACAACTGAGCCAATTTAGTAATATCAGTTGTTTCGTCCAACTGAATTGAAAATTTTGGGCTTTCTTTAATTCTTGTAATAAGTTGTATTAATTGATCCTTGTTAATATCAGTAATTCTATTCGAGACAGTGTCTTTCGACAAAGGAATTTTTCGAATATCATCACCATATTTTCTTCCATGTAGTATTTCTACCATTTTAATATCAGCAGTAACACAAGATCTTCTCCAGTGGTGAACGGCTTTTTATTTTTAGCAATACAGTATGAAACTTCATATGACGCTAGTAAATATTTTTCATTAACGGTTATAAATTTTTCAAAGATTTTCTTTTCTTTATTTAAAGATTTAAACGGTCTTTCAAAATATTCTTTTGGTTTATTGACATACGAAGCATGCTTTGATTCAAGATGTCTTTTTAATTTTGATGGTTTCATACTCTCTGAAGCCAATAATTCATTGCAGATCAAACAAAGAGGTTGTTCATTACCCTTACAATTTTGAAATGTAAAGCCAAATTGAAGAAAAGACTCATCATATTTTCTTTTTCGCACATTAGATGCCTGTTTTCCAATACTTTGTCCTGCCTGAGAAGAGTTTGTAGCATTATCATCTGCGCCATTACCATTCTTATTTAAGTTCAGCCATTTATCCATGGACAAAAATTATTCTGATCCTAAAATACAATAAATATATAAAAATAACATATTGCAGATAATAATTGATTTATTAATTACCGAATAAATAAAAAAAAACTAAAATCTGTTACGGGGGACACTGACAATTGACCACACTAGAAGAGTGTCAACACTCCACTAATTCACATTACAGTCAGTGTTATTGAATCATTATTTAGCTGCAGGTTGCACGTGTATACGCGCGCGCATTCCTCCCTTGTGGGAAGTCAGCGGCGCGCGGTTTATTCAACATGCATGATATCGACAAACACACTAACATTGTATAGCCACAGTATAATAATAGCGATCATCGATCGTTTACTGCTGTCGGTGGAGATAGTTCAAAGCCTTCAACAAATGCACGTGTCTAGACGCTGCAAGTCCACTGTATTCCGCCAACTCTAGTGATGTTATAAAATGGTATATATTATATATAAATATTTGACATTAAAATCTCTCGCGAACGCAGAGTTTTGCTACGCGACCCCAAATGGGATCGCGACCCATAGTTTAAGAAGCCCTGACTTAGAGGATTATAAACGCAACCATTTATAAAATTATTTATGTTATATATTTTCCATATATGCTTATACTTTTAATTGTATCGTTTTTAAATTAGGTTAAATTTTTTTTGATTTGTCATTAGTTGATAGATTTTCGTACATATACATCAAAATTTTCCATGCGAGCAGAATCGCGGTAATAGCTAGTATGTTTATAAAGAGTGTCCCAAAATTAAGGCAAGATTTGGAATTTCATTTTGTAGACAGATTGCTAATAGTTAAATTACAAAAGGATGTTATTATCGAAAAATACAGAAACAATGTTTTGTAATTTAATAGCCGAGTCACACTATGCAAACGATGCTTGCGGGAAGTTTCCCGCGCTTAAATTGCTCTTTGTTATTTTTTTTTTCGTTCTTACAGTTCCGCGCAGACGGTCGAGGTCGCAGTACAGGAGCATGCGCACATTAAACCCAGTATCTTTGATCCTTTTGGACGGGCACTGAATCAATACCGCGCTACAACTTATTTAAAGAGCAAAACGAACGCATAAAACCTCGGTATAATACTCGGAATTAATGTCGTAAAGCTTATGCTTTTTTTATGTCAGGAGCTTAGAAGTTGATTTTTTTACTAAAAATTTCACGATGCATATCCAAATTTCTGTCTACGAAATTATTTTTATAATTTCATATTGGATGTTGCATATACTAATTGCTTTGTTGAGTTTTATTTTTCACGTTGTTTTGACAATCGTATACAGAGGGAAAAGAAAAATTCTTCCGCCTGTGAAAAATCTTCTTCTGTTACAATCGGCGTCGAAACTAGCTCGAGATATACGAGATGGAAAAGTAAGCATTTTAATAAATTATCTTTTAATTCTATTATTTTAATTTATCGTGTATTAGAATGTGTCATAAAATCAGTTTATGGCGATTTTTTAAAGCGCAAAAGAACATTTCGTTAAGAGGTAAATTATTCTTATTCAACTGTTTAATCAATTCTTTTTCCAAATTCATTTATTAGTAGAAAAAAGTAATAATATTAAAGAAAAATGTTTAAAAAATCACTTGTATTTATTTCAGAAAAATCCGAATGTGATTAAAAAAAGCGAAATGTAACAGGGTTCATTAAGAATCGTTCTTATTCAGTTGTTTCCAACAGTTTTTTTTTTTTTTTTTAAAAACGAAATCATTTATTACTAGAAAATATTAAAAATTAAAGTTATAGAAACTATTAAAAGTGGATTTAAAGAATGCACTTTCATTAGTTTATGAAAAATCAGAAAATATCTTAGCTGCTAAGAGTATGAAGGTAAAAAATTGTAAAAGCGGCCGATAGGAAAGTGTTGTGTTTTCAGAACATTGATATAGTTTTGTATTCTTTCATTTTTATTGTTTTCATTTATTTAGTCATTAAAGTAACAATGGTTTTAAGTTACTGCGGTGACTGTGACATCATTTTCGTTTTTCGGAACTGCAGACATGGAAAACGATAATATAAATTTCTTTGTTAAAAAAGTAGTTTTCTAAAATCCGTTATGACCCATTCTTTTAAAGCAAAAACAGAACAAGTTTCATTAAGAATCGTTTTTCATTCGACTACCTAAGCAGTTTCGTTTTTCGAAAATATTCATTTATTTCTAAGAAAAATAATGAAAGTTAAATTAAGAAATTAAAAAAAAACACATTTTTTATCAGTTTACAAAAAAATCAGATAATAACTTAGTTGCTAAAAACATGATGATAAAAAAGTTGTAAAAGCGAATGATAGAAAAGTTTTCTACTTTTCAGAATATTAATAAAAATACAAAGTTGCAACCATTTCCTTTTCATTGTTTTCATTTTTTTAAAGTTTTTAACGTACCCATTGTTTTAAATTACAGTGGTGACTGCCGCAATATCTTTGTTTTTCAAAATTGCAAGTATCACAAACGATATCAAATAAGCAAATGCAGCAGAAAAATTATCTTTTACAATTAAAAAAAAACATGAATATGAAAGTAAAGAATGCTGCAAAAGTTAGTTATAAAAAAGTATTTTTTATCTTTCAGTGTATTAATAAATATATTCTTTTAATATATATACTTTTTATTTATTCAATCTTTATTTCTTATTTTAGAAAAAAAAGTTGATTTTTTTTAAAGTTACAGTCACTTAAATACAGAAATAGACGTATCGCAATAACTTTCAAGGAAAAAAAAAAATTATTATATATTGTATGAAATCCTTAAAAAACAAAACAAAAAAGCTTCAATGTTATCACTTTAAGGGATAATACTTATTAAATAATTTTTATTTTCCTAAATTAAATTAAAATTTGTTCATTGGTTACAATTTAAAACTTTTTTTGAAAAGTTATTTACCACACTGTAACTTTAACGTCCACATTTTATAAGGTATTATTATTATTATTATATAATCTTGTCGCTTCTCAAAAGGAATCAAAATTCAGTCAAATAACCATCAAAATTCGATCGATAACCATCAAAATTCCAAAGTAAGCAAATCGGTGACTAATTTGCTTACTTTGATTATTGACTTTTTAAGCTATTAAATGATTACAATGGAATGTATTTTTTGAAATTTCAGTTTATTTGACACGACTTATAAGTATGAATATAATTTAATTAATCTGCAACAAATTAAAAATTTATTCACTACGAAATGAAAGCGGCAATCCTATTTCGGAATTAATGCCCTAGAAAGAAATTTTTATTTTATTAAAAATAAATCTTATTTTAGAAATTTTAACATTAGCAAAAGCACGCCATTGAATATTTTGATGGATATTGAATTTCATAACATCAAGCATCGTAACATTGTAAATAAAATTGGAAGTGTTTATTTAAAGTGAAGGGGAAAAACTATACAGAATTGAAATCGATATCTTTAAAAGATAAGTTTACAAATAATGCGATATCTTTTTGTATTATTGTTTTTATCGGCTGTTTCCATAGGGAAGTGATAGCGAATATCTATCCAATGAACGTTATGCCTATTTTGCCTTCGATTAAAATTTAAAAAAAAATGCCGATATTATTTTTTTACATCTACTGGCTGAACTAGGTGTTCGACATGGAGAGTACAATTTATAATACAGTAATTCTATTTAATTAGCAATGTTTTGTATGAAATTCAACTGTAAAATTTCTTAATTATGTTTGAAACATTCTTATATTGATTTGTTTATATTTAACTGTTGTCATTCCCTATTAGAGAGACCTATTTCTATGTATTGTACGTTAGTGTTTTATATACATAGATATTAATTCATTACTTTCTTGTGGCGATGAACTTTTCTTGCGGCGATGAACTTTTCTTGTGGCGATGAACTTTTTAATTGATTCATTGATAGAACATTGATTTTCCTGCTGTTAATCAATTATTATGGGAAGTATTTATTTAGCCTTTTATATTGCTATCTGGACGACTGGAAATTGCTATTTCTAATGAAAGAGCTAAAATGGCTACGCATGCAAATTAAACCGTGCATATACTACGAAATGAAAGTGGTAATGAAAATCTTACTTCAAAGTTATTTCAGAGAAACGGTTTTTTTTTTAAATTATTTTAGAACATATTATTTTGGTTGGAGTTTTTTGAAGCCTCAAAATGCTTAGGCAACAAATTAGCGATTTATCGAATATGTGGCATCAATTTTTCGTTTTTAGGGTTATTGGAAAATAATGCAGAATGTGATCACATTGGGCGATTTATCGCGGACTAAATTTGCATTTTGACTTTCAAATTATTTATTCTCTGAATTCTTTAGAATTGTCTTCATTAATGTGATTCATTAATCATCAATCATTATTTAAAGCGGTTTGATACAATTACGAGACTATCAGACTACGCAAGCATCGATATTTAGAAAACCGATAAGTTTTTTCCATCTCAAGATCGTTGATATATAGATAGATAGAGGGATTAAGACCGATAGAGAAGTTCCGTGATTGTTTCAAACTGGTTTAAACTGTTTAATGAATTAAATTAATTAAGACAAACAATGATTTAAAAATAATGATGTTCTCACATTAGAACTTGAAATCTATGATCGCAGGTTTCATTATATATATATATATATATATATATATATATATATATATATATATAT
>JAPMOQ010020864.1:397541-415664 GCA_026543055.1 Argiope trifasciata
ACACACACACACACACACACACACACACACACACACACACACACACATTGAGCTTTATTATAAGCATATATGTATATATATATAATGAAACCTGCAATCATATATATATATAAACTTAAATTAGAAAATAATTTTTCAATCACTCAAACTCTGCCTTCATAATAAATAACATAATTACTCATTTTCTAACGGAATCAAAACACTTAGTTGACAAATTATTTTCAAAACATATAAAAACACAGCATATTTACCCACGTTTTCTTTTTCCTTATTGCTATTAATCTATTTGTTTCGCTACGCTGCTTTGTATTTGATACGCTATAAAATAACCTTGACAATGCCAAAAATTGGATATAACCTTGAATAGAATGGAGAATAAGCATCATTAAAGAACGTTAAATACATATATGTGTGTGTGTGTGTGTCGTTACCAAAATTCCGTTTGTTTTGATCCATAGTGATGAAGAGGAAATTGAAATGCAGTTTTTGATATTGGCAGTAGCGAGTCCGAGCCGCGATTACTGGCGAGAAATGCGGCACTGATTCTACGCCAAGGATATGAAGCAAAAAGAAAAGTTAAAGCATGTTCGCATCTTTGAAATCAGTAAATTCCTAAATAAGATTACTTTTTTCCAGTATTATACTGGTGTCGAAACCAAAAAATTGTAGAAAAGATTATTATCAAAAAAAAAAAAAAAAAAAAAAAAAAAAAACACAAAAAATATACAATAGTAAGTAAAAAAATCACAGCTAATCAGAGACTATAAAGTCAAATTCGTCGACATAAGAAAGAAGACCACTAACTAAATTAAAATCTTACATATCACATATTGTAATACATATTGTTTTACAGTAATAAGTGAGATCAATTTCAAACCAAAAATCACAGTAAATCTGACATCACCAGAACTTAAAATCAAAATCTGCAACATAAGAAGGCAGAAAGAACTCACCAAATTGAAAAAGCACCTTCAAACGATAGAAAGAAGTAAAACCCTAGAGTCGTAAAGTGTACTTCCTAATACTAAAATTAATTTTATCGCGTTAGTAGTTAAATACGCTCACCTTGTTTGGTCATATGTAATTTAGTTTAGTTGTATTAACGTCCCGTTTAAAGCAACACGAGGGCTATTTTGGGACGGACCTCGTCATTTTGAACTAAGATCAGATGTCGAGGACGACACCTGAACTGGCACCCTCCCCCCTCTCCATGCCACACCACACCAGTGGGAGAACGTTTGGCCTGACAGATTTAACGTACAAGAGACCCCCTCACACGACAGTTCTTCGGTGGAATCGAGTCTCGAACCTGAAACCCTCCGGTTCCGAAGCCGAGACCTTATCACCAGGCCACGCAGCCCTCCTTGGTCATATATAAGGTCATCAATGGAATTATTGGGGCCCATCTATTGAGTAAAACTGAGAAATGAGTTAGAATTTATATAGTTGTTTTCTAATTAATGATTCGATATTGCAAAAGTTTCTTGGAAATTCATTAGTATTTAAGTTTTTAAGCAGATTATTAGTTGCTTTAATGTAAGAAATTTTGTTATTACAAATTTTTTAATTCTATTAAATTGTGAAAATATTAAATTTTTGAAGATTTTAAAGTTTAAATTTGAATGTTAATTACTGAGTTTTATTATTTTAAAGTTAAAATCATTAATTTTATCGTAAATACCTATTAATTTTTTTTCATTAGATATTTCTATATTTATATCTAGATAGATATCTAGATAGTTATCTTTATTTGTTTCAGTTAAAACTAAATCTTTTGGGTTACAATTAATAACTATATTAGGGTTATCTAAGTTTAACAGAAGTAAATCATCTATATATCTCCAGTCTTTAATTGAGTTGTGTTTAATTAGGCTTTGTGCATAGTGATGTAAAAAGATATTAGCTAACGCACTAGAAAAAGCTGTTCCCATTGGAATTCCCTTTACTTGTTTATAAAAATTAATACCGTTGTTTAAACGTAATTTTATTGATGTTAAATTTACATAACTCTAGCCAATAATTTTTCATGATAATGTCTTTATCTAAATATTTTTCATATATAATAATACATACATCCATTAATTTTTAATGAGAAAGGTTAGTGTATAAATTTTCAAAGTCATAAGTATTAATTTTTTTAATATGGTTATCCTTTAGAAAGTCTAAAATATCTTTACTATTGATTATTAAGTTTTCTTTATCGTTAATTTTATTTAAGTTAGATTTTCAGGTATTTAAATATGTGTTTTCGCATATAGTAATTGTAACTACCTGTGCTACACGCTACGAATCTAAATTTTATTAGGTTTTTATGAAATTTTACAGTTGGGAATAAATAGGAATAATTTAAAGAGCAAGTTTTAATTTTAATTTTTTTAGAGAATGCTAGCATCCTTTTATCCAATTCCTTTTTCACGGTACTAAGTCCTTTATAATAAAATTTACAAATTAGACAGAAAATATCTGCCTATTTATCTATTACGGTAATAATGAACCTCTCTTTTGAATTCTTTATTTCTTGTTTCAAAGTTTTATTAAAATAAATTCCTCGTTCTTTGGTTCCAACTTTACCAGAATTAAATTTTGTTTTAGTTTCTTCTAAAATTCCCTCTTTCTTTCCATTCTTTAAAACCCTCTGCAGGCCAATGGTATTTCCTAGATAATTTAGAAATAAAAATATTCAGATCTTATCCAATTGAAATTAACATTTTTTAAATTTCCTAACATGTCCTTTGTCAGCAACCACATAATCTTTATCAATTTCTTTGTTGCAATTACAGTCCATTTTGCTTATTTTATTTAAATTTTACAATAATCATTACGAATTCTTTTCCTTAGAGTTGTTGCATAACTAAATGCTAATGATACAATTATATTATCCTTTAAAGGAAAGAAATCCTTGTTATTATGTATAATTTTATGTAACTTAAGGTTTTCGAAGCTTATATCCAAAAATCTCACCACAAAGAATTCTTTATTTAAATTATTTTTCCTTTTTAAATCGTAAATCGTTTTTTCCAATTTTAAGCTTGAATTTGATTAGATCTAGAATTATGAATTTTGTAAATGTATTTTCAAATATTAAATCTCCAAATTTATTATTAATAAACCATTTAAATTTATTTTTTCTAAATACAAAAAGATATTTTTTAATTTTAAGAATGTTCTCATTGTTATGTTCTAAGTTGCAATAATTCTGAAATTTCTCAAATATAATATTGTAATTATCACATCTAGCTTCGTCTCTCTTAAATCTCTTACTATAGTTTTCTTTATCTAGAATGTCTTTAAAGATGCTAAGTTTGTTGTAAATGCAGATGTTATCGAAATCTCCGTATCCTTCTCCATTTAACTTACTGTTGAGAACAAAGTTTTTAAATAACAAGCATAAATGTGTTCTAAATCTAGTTTTCTATTTAAATCAACGATGTTATCTTCTAAAATTTAAATATTAATTTTATCAAAATTATGACACTGAAAGTGTAGTAGTTCATAAACGTAGGATTCATTTTTAATAAAAATTTTAACAGCTGACCTGTGTCCATTCATTCTTTTATTTAATTCTGTACAGGTTTGTCCTATATAGTTCAAATTCCATTCTTTACAGTTTAACAAATAAATAAAGTTTTTGTTTTTACAGAAAAAATCCAGATTTGATCGTCTCTTTGTCGATCCACTGGTGTGGGGGGGGGGGGTAGTATTGTAGTAGTATCTTAATAAGCCAGTGACAGCCACTAAACATTGGTGATCACCTTTGTCCAGCGGATATGTTACGCGACTGTAAATCGGAAGATCACGAGTTCGACCCTTGACGGAATTCAACCTCCACATTGGACACATCACAAAAACCCGCCACCTTCATACGGTAGATTAATGAAGACACTAACATAAAACTGACGGAATTTATACTGTATTGATATTTTGTTGAAAAAAAATTCATTAACAAAGAGAATGGAAAACAAACTTTTATTCGATTTAGGGCCCTCCTTTGATGTGGGGACCCGGGGCAACTGCCCCATATATCCCTACCTTAGTCAGGTTCTGATTGTATGCCTATAGGTGTTTGTAATCCACGCAACTGATAAGTTTTAAGAGCTTTTAAATTTAAATTGAAGTTGGTAGGGAATAATTACATGAGCGTAACAAAGTGATCACACACAGAGAGATTAACTCAATAGATGTTTGAGAATTAGACAAAAGATTTGAGAAAATAGAATTGTACAAAGTTTTAAAAATTTTGTACTTCAGAAGACAAGTGGAAAATCATTTAAAAATTTCACCTTCAAAAACATAAAGGTAGCCATTACCTTAGGAGAAAACACGATGAATTGGAAGGCATTAGTAAATTGTTAAAACTCTTCCGTAATCATCTGACGAAACCAAAATAATGCTTCAGTATGTAGAAAATTCTGAAGCTAAAATTTATTTTTTAGAATTTTCTCTGAAAATATAATTTGTCATAGAAATTGTTCTAAGTTTTAAAACTCTGATACTTCAGATAATCAATGAGAAATAGTTAAATAATTCCGTCTTCATAAACATAAATGTAGCCATTTTCTTTGGAAGAAAAAATGATGGAATGCATTAGTAAATTTTTAAAACTCTTCCGAAATTATTTGACAAAACCAAAATAATCGGCATCGGTAAAAATAAATAATCTCAGAGATAACCTAGAACGAATCATGGTTCCTAAAAAATAAACTAGGTATAACAAAAAAATGCGATTTGCGGACAAAATGAGTTTTAAATATGTAGAAAATTCAGAAGATAAAATTTATTTTTTTAGAAATTTCTCTGATTGAATTTTTCATAGAAATTCTATTACGTTTTAAAAATCTGATGTTTCAGAAGATGGGAAAAATAAATAAAAAATTCCATCTTCATAAACATAAAAGCAGCCATTTTATTAGATGGAGGAAAGCATGAATTGGAATGCTTGGTAAATTTTTAGAACTCCTTCGAAATCAATCGACAATGCCAAAATAATCTGCAACTGTAAAAATAAATTATCTGAGAAATAACCGAAAACGCATGGTTGATCCTGAAAAGTAAACTAGATATAACAAAGAAAAGTGTCGCTTTGCGGACAAAATGAGCTTGAAATATGAAGAAAATTCAGAAGCGAAACTTTAATTTTTAGAAATGTTTCTGATAATTGAATTTATTATGTAAATTATTAGAAAAATATTAAATTAATTATTTTTTAGCGAAATTTCGACGTTTTCCCGCTATAACTTCCGAAAATATTATCGCACAAACATTACTTTTACATCAATTTAAAGATTTTCTAATGATATCCAGTGTTTTAATGTATAACTTAAGCTTCTATTTTTAACGAATTTTTAAAGAAATATTTTAATCATGTTTTTTTTTTGAGCACATGACTGGATAAAATGAAACAATGACGGAAGTTCAAATAAAAAAAAAACTATCATCGTAAATCAAATCTAAAGAAATGCAACTTTTAGCACGTGACTGGATAAAATAAAAGAAATGTAAAATGTGATATTTTCTAAAAAAAATAAATGTAAAGCAAAGGTTTCTCTAACCGTTTGCGATATTTAAATAATTCATTCAACAAATCTTCTTTATTTACAGTAAACCTGATTGAATTTAGACAGGATATGCATTGAAATCCCGACTTAATGGCACATTTCTATAATCGTTTGCAATATCTGTATCATTAATTCAATATTTTTTTCCATTATAAAATGTGATATTTTCTAAAAAAATAAATGCAAAGCCAATGTTTCTATAATCGTTTGCAACATCTAAATCGTTTATTCAATATTTTTTCCCTTTTTCGCTTTCTTTAAAAAAACATAATTAATTTTTCGGCAACATCACCGAAAAAAACATTTTTATATATTTTGGAAGTATAACCGATAAATTATTAGAACATTAAACTCAAAAAGTTTTTCCGAATAAAGTTACCGACTCTAACTTCTAATAACTGAATCTTTTAACTTTAACTATTTCTTAAATTTTGTACTGAATTTAAAGAAAAAATAACATTTTTTATCTATACTTATAATAAAGCTCAATGTGTGGGTTTGGCGCTCTACAGGCCAGACCGTGGGATCTACAGTTACCAAATTTGGTACATGTATACTTTGGGGTCGGGAATGTGCACCTCGGAGCCCTTTTTCGAATTTTTAAATTAGAATTTGAATTAATTAAAAATTAAGCGAAATTTCAACATTTTTCAGCTATAACATCCGAAAATATTTTCGCACAAAGATGATTTTTACATTAAGTTAAAGATTAAAAAAATTAGCTTTCTAATGGTATCAGTGTTTTAAAATATAACCTAAACTACTATTTTAAATGAATTGTTAAAAAAATGTTTTAACCATATTTTCAACAATACATTTCAGATAAAACAATAAAATTTAATCTGCAAGAGCACGTCAAAGGGAAAAAAATTAGGTTTTATCACCGAGTTGCCATCATTTTGACGGAAGTTCAGATTAAAAAAAAATCAACTATTACTGCAGATTAAATCTAAAGAAATGTAGCTTTCAGTACATGACTGGATGAAATAAAATGAATATAAAATGTGATATTTTCTTTAAAAAATGCAAGGCAAAGGATTCTATGATCGTTTGCAATATTTAAATCATTAATTCAATAAGTTATCTTTATTTATACAAGATTGAATTTATACAGGATATGCATTCAAATTCCGGTCCAATGGGCAATTTGTAAAATATTATTAATAAGCATATATATTGTTTAATATTATTAATTTGATCTAAATGAAGTAATTAATTACATTTTATGTAGCTTGAGTCAAACAATGCATTTATGAATTATGTGTTTTAGATTTCTTCATACTTTGCTCTGTGAGCTACATCAATCAGTCTTCTAAATCAATCATTAAAACTGACTGATTTAAAAAATTAAAGTATTATTAGGAAAACGTGTTCCTTTAGAACTTTCCGTCCATCATCTTAAAGAAAATATTAATTTCTCGCCAATCAATACCCGGAATTACTTCAAAGCTGATGAATATGTGATTAAATTGAAAATTTTAGAACGCATTACTCATGGCGAACCGGCTGGTCACCAAAGGCGGCTAGTGGATAATAATGTAAACAAAAGTTGTTCACAAAAGGAACTTTCAAAGTAAATAGGCATAAAAATAAGGCTTATATTTATGTAGGCATTATAAATGTGAAGAATTTTGAAATATTAAATTTGTAATTTGTAATAAAAACTATTGAAATGGAAACTATAGATGGAATTTTTTTCAAAAACAGATTTTTTAAAAGGATTTTCTTACTTTAAACACAATAACTCTAGATATTATAGCTGAAACTTCAGAAGCAATTTTTTCAATGATTTTCTTGAAATGTAGTGTTTATAATGTGAAAGCCCGAAGTTGTTTTGGTTTGAAGTTTTCGGTGCCTCAAAATGTGTAGGGAAAAAATGAGCGATTTATCACATCTGAGGAATCATTTTTTCGCCTTTACTGTCTTGCCGTCAGGAGAAAAACCTTAGTAACCCTAAAAGTAGGGGTCAGTCGGCTTGGAAACGGGATGTTCTATTACATTTTGGGGGTGAAGGAAAGGGCTGCATTTAATTTGGTGCTAAAAGAACCGGTTAGAAGTATCATTATCATTTGAAGCATCGCCGGTTAGAAGTCTTATTTTGCCTTGTACAGTGTTAATTTGATTGATCAACTAAATTATATCAGGATTTTTGAGTAAATTAATTTCACATGTTTTCAGTTAGTAATAGATGCCAGCTAAATAATTTTGAACCATGTTTGAATTTATTAAAATTCTTTGAACATATTTATTCTTCAATAATTTATGGATATTAAGATATATGTAAGAAGTGCTACGGAGCACTGGGTAACGAATTTTGAGATGTATAAATTATTACAAAGATTCCGATAAGCACTTTAGTTCTTAAAAGAATATGAAAAGAATAAATATCTTTAACTTTATCTGTTTATTGATTAATTTATATTTTAATTTTTTGCTGAATTTCGTGTTTTTACTTTTTATTTGTACCAAACAGTAACAGATTTATTATAAATTAAACAGTTCCAAATTAACTAATTTTTTTTCTTCTGATTTTAAGTTTATTATTTCAAACTATCGTTTTCACCTTATTCAAAACTCACAAATTTTAGTCTAAGAAGGTTTTTATTTATTTAGCGTCAGTTTCAGGTATTAAAAAATCAATACAAAAGAAGTTGAAGAAATATCGTTGAAAACTTTCATATGCAAGATATTATTTTAAAGCTTTAATAACAAGGAATTTCTAAGTTTATCTTCAATTTAATTTAATTTGTCTTATAAATACATCTGTGCAAGAAAAGCAAGCGAAAAGATTTTCTCGCCTAATGAAGCGCGCTTATTAGCCAAATGTTGTGGACTGCTTTGATGCCTATTTCTCTCCTGACTTTGACTCGTCTATTTACGGCAACCATGGTCAGGGTTCTTCTTGTAACGGTAGGACAGTAGAATTATTAGAAAATAAGACAGAAGATTGCCACATGTAGCTATTTATCGCCAACTTGCAACTTGGCGCGATATCCGCCCTGCACTCGATTTTCTTGTCTTCTTACGATTCTCCTAAGAATACCTTAGAAGTTTTGGAGTTTGGCCGATTTTGAGATGAAAAAAACCCCATTGTTTTTCTAAATATCGACGCATGCGTGATCTGTTAGTCCCTTTATTATTTCAAGAAAATCAGTCCCTTTTATTGTTAGCTTAATTAATAATTGAACAAATTTTGGATATTTTTCAGCTATATTTTAGAAAAAAATTCTCAAAAATGTTTTCACATTACTTTTAAACACCAAGAAATTACCATTTTAATAATAACATTTACTATAAAACTATTACAAGCGTTACAATTGCTATAAAATATTTCTAAATGCTCTGCTGCTCTTTAAAAACTGCTGGACATGTAAGGTTATTATACCAAATTTGAATTAAAAAATATGTATTATAATTTAATTTTGAAGTTTTTAGTAAGAAAATTCGATCAAAGATTAGAATTAATTATTTAGAAATAAAATATTAATGTAAATGCAAATAGAAAAATCTATGTAACTTTCTAAACATTACACTTAGAAACAACATTCCAAAGGTTTTATAAAGAAACCTGTTAAAACATTTAAGATATCAAATTTTTTTAAAGTGCTTTAAAGAATAGATTTTTAAAAACTTTCATAAAAAGAGATTTTTTAATATTGTCACCTATCATAAAATATAACATTCACTGAGTGTATGCCGGTCTGTAATTTTTTAGGCAAATGCGATAGTTAAAAATGCAAGGGCTTAGATAAACTATATTTTTATTATTGAAATTGTAATTCCGTATCAAAATTTGGCTGTAATCGTTTCTACAAAATATAAAACTGCCATGTGTGAAACATACCAAATAAAAACCTGAACATTCATTACACCCATAGTCGTTTTAAGTGCCAAAACGTTATGTTGGCTCAGGAGAAGAATTTATATTTTAGAGAGTGTGCGAGAAAGTTTTGTGGAGGCCACGTCCTAGTTCTTTCTTCTCTTAGTGGTGGTGGATCTAATGCAACTTGGTCAAACCAAGCATGAATGAGGGTAGCTCTTTCGAATTAAGGCAGATGTGTGCGTTAAAGAGCTCTATTAAGGTGAAAGTACGACTTTGCTCGAACACACACAACAAACCCATTTTAGGGGGCTGTCAAACTAATTTATATCCTCATTCATCCATCCGCAAGTCAGAATTTAGATTCAAAACAGAGTTCGACTCATCCCTGATTCAGTACCCCCAGAGGTATCATTTGTTATGGGAACTTGGAGGACTTTGCAGTCACAACATATTTAACGTGCCCCAACTGCCATTAGCCAACACGGCGGTCTTTGGCCGGGACGAGGACAGAACTCACTTCCTTCTAGTTACGTGGCTGACGCTCTAACAACCATGCCACCACGGCTTTTATTATATTTACAGAATTATATATATATTTTAAATAAGATTTTAAAGTACAGGATCATTAGACTTTTAAAATTTAAAAAAAAAAACTGCTTTCACATTGATTTATACATTACAGATTGAGTATATGTTGCTGATGTTACTTATGACACACACTCAATTGCTTTACAACACACACTCTTCTCTTAGGAGTGAATGCAATTAAAACTCTAGGCTCGAAATGAATTTTGAATAGATGCAAAATTATCGGTATTATCATTTTGAAAGAACATTTCTCAGTCCATAAAGCAAGTTGTGGTGGAATGTAGTTTATTATGATCTGTACAGGAAGCAACAGGACTTAAGGTATCCGACCACGTAAAGAGGAAATTTTTGAAAAATTGGATTTTTTTAAAACTATGACTCTTAGATGTGTTGTCGGTTGTAGTACAAAATACTAAAAGTATAATAAAATTATTTGAAAATATTATATATTTTGAGAAATAGAAAAATTTGTAGTAAATTTTAATGAAATTTAACCAAAACGGCTGACACTGTACACAAAATTGTAATTCAGCAATCCAATTTTTCTTTTTAAGCAAGTTATAGAATACAATGATGAATGAAATGAACCAAAACTAAGAAAAATGTATATATACAAAGAAGTGATGGGTAAAAATATACATATATATGCATTTTTTCCATAAATTCACCTCTTAATTTTTCTAAAAACACCTATAAATAAAAAACTATTTCACCCACAATGAAACTGGTTCATTTCATTGCCCATATTATTTAAAACATACTCTTAAATTTTTATGTGTATACCTCTATTAGTTTTTGAGATATCATGTTAACCGTGGAGAATCTTTTATGGAAATTAAAGCTTCGAAAAAATTCAAAGACAAATTTTAGCTGAAAAAATATGTGACCTGGGATGATAGGTCAGGCCTTCCTTTTCCTAGAAAAGATAAACTGTTTTGGAAAGAGGAAAGTCTGAACTGCAAGAAATAATAATATAAAAAATATCGCCAATACTGTCGATAACCAGTGTTTTTAACGGATACCTTAAGTTTTGAGGAACATTTCTTTAATAATTTTTTTAATAATAACAGAAATATAAAGACAAGACATTCACGAGTGCAGCTTCACAGTACAATATCACATCTCATTGTAATTACGCATGATATGCTTTATGAGATTGCATATGGGGTAGCCTTATCAGGCAACGCCATCTAGTATCCAAAAGATAAGATAAGAGTTATTTAACTGCTATAAAGTTATAATAAATGTTTTTAAGTATGGAATTTTTATACGTTACGTTCTTTCATCCTTATGATGTACGGGTCATTGGATCAATTTTCAGTTCCTTTTTTTATAAATACACTCATGTAAGGATGACGTGGGCTGTAATAGTGAAATTAAAAAGGAAAATAAAATTACGAAAATTCTATAATATCTCATGGTGACCCTATGAGAAAGCTGTTGCCACTCCTAATAAGTTTTATGTTTCTTTTGCATCGTATTCCAACTTGCAATCTTGCAAACCCGGTTATGATTTAAGTAGAATATGGAGTGTTTATACTTTAAGTTGTTGTTGTCTAATGCGACTTGGTCAGACAAAGCCCAAATGAGCAAAGCTCTTTCGAATGAAGGCAGAGGTGTGCACCTTTCGTTGTTAACGAGCACATTTCAGGTGAAAAGACAACTTTTCTCGAACACACACAATACAACCCTTTTTAGGGGGTGGTCGAATTCATTCATACACTCACTCATCCATCAGCAAGTCAGAATTTAGATCCAAATCAGAGACCGACATCATCCCTGATTCAGTACCCCTAGAGGTATCGTTTGTTATGGGAACTTGGAGGACTTCGCAGTCACGACCTATTTAGCGCACCCCAACTGCCATTGGCCAACACGGCGGTCTTTGGACAAGACTAGGACAGAACCTGCGACCTTTAGGTTACGAGACTGACGCTCTACCAAACAGGCTACCGCGTCCCCTTACTTTAAGTATATAATTTTTATACGTTACGTTCTGTGATCTTTATAATGTACGGATCATTAGATCAATTTTAAGTTCCATCATTTGTAAATACGCTCACCAGTTTTTATCATCATTGTAAACAGCCGCATGCAATTCTCTGTCTCATGTTGCATCAAAATAAACTGATTGCGGAAACGAAAGTGGTGTTCAGAGTCATAGCAAAAGTCATGGAGCATAATTTGTAAATGAAACTGCATTGAAACTAACTAGGGGGGAAAGATATGCCTCAACCACTCTTTTCGATAAACGTAATTCTCGTCGTTAACCCCTTGCGTACCATGTAACCACTAGAGGATACATGCTATGTATAGGGCAAAATCCCATTGTAACCTCATGTGGATACATGGTTTCTTTAAGTGTACAACCAGAGTAACCAGCACAGGAAACATCATAAGGTAGATTTTATTTTATTAGGATTGAATAAAAACATTTTGGATTCATTTTGTCTGCAGTTAACTGAAGAGTGGAAACAGGAGGGGAGGGGTTCGCAAAATGTCTGTATTACAAAAATTTGATAAAAATTGGAAAATTAAAATTACAAATCTTTGTGAAATTTCTCGAAATGTTCCTTGGAACAAAAAGCTTTTTTACATGCCTTGCATGAGTGCATTGTCATTTTAGTTCTTTTTTCAACGTTGTAGCACACCCAACAGCGTCGTAACGTCAAGGTCAGTATCCCCAAAAATCTGGGATTTGCGCGTGCGCTAGAGAACGCCGTCTGGTACGCAAGGGGTTAAAGATATTCAACAACAAAATAATAGGATATCAATTAAGGTATCCAACTAAAAACACTGGTTATCAACCATATAGGGGGATATCTTTTTAGTTGTTCTTTGTTGCAGTTCAGACTTTCCTCTTTCCGAAACAGTTTATCTTTTCTGGGAAAAAGAAGGCCCGATATCATCCAGGGTCACATTTTTTTCAGCTAAAATTTGTCTTTAACATCCCTTTTCATAAAAATTCGCCACCGTTGACACGGTATCTCAAAAACTAATTGAGCTATCTACGTAAAAATTTTAGCCTGTGTTTTAAATAATAGGCTCATTAACCATAAGTTTTATTGCTGGTGAAATACTTTTTCATTTATAAGTGCTGTGGCAGGGGATGTTGGCTCAGAATAGAACCCGATACCTTTGGGTCTGAAGCCTAGTAACATAACCACAGGACAAAAGCAATTGCTTATTTCCCGTAGATGTTATCTGGCCTTTTAAGACATCACCATAGACTCACCCTCCAGTGAGTTGACAAACGATATGCGTTGTTGTTGAGTGGGAGGTTGCTGTGTGTAGCTGTTGTATCTAATGCGCCGTACCCATCTTTGTTTGGCGAGCGGAGAACTTTTTTTGTCACGCCAAGCGTTATGGCGAACGTGCCTGAATTGTTGCGTCAAGTGAGTCTGACGACTTTGGTTGCGGGTAGATGGCGCCATGGCAGTTGCATGTTCATTGTTCGAGGTCACCATTGTGGAAGGTGAAATGTGCTCGGAATAGAACCCGGGACCTTTGGGTCTGAAGCCTAGTAACATAATCACAGGACAAAAGCAATTGCTCAATCCCGTGAATGTTATCTGGCTTATTATCACCACAATATCATCCAGGGCCACATTTTTTTCAGCTAAAATTTGTCTTTAACATCCATTTTCTCAAAACTTTCATTTTCATAAAAATTCTCCACCGTTGACACGATATCTCAAAAACTAATAGAGCTATTTACGTAAAAAATTTCAGCCTGTGTTTTAAATAATACGCTCAATGAAATAAACCAAAAGTTTTATGGCTGGTGAAATACTCTTTCATTTATAGGAGCTTTTAGAAAAATTAAGTTGTAAACTTATGGAAAAAATTCATACATATGAATGTTTTGACCCATCACTTCTTTGCATCTCAACATTTTTCTTAGATTTTGGTTCATTTCATTCATCATTATACTCTAAAACTTGTGTACAAAGAAAAATAGGTTTACTGCATCACAAATTTCGTGTAGAGTGTTGACCGTTTTCATATAAATTCATTAAGATTTACAACAAATTATCCCACTTCTCAAAATATATCATAGTTTCAAACAATTTGTTGAATTTATTGTATTTTGTATAATAATTGATAATATATGTAAAAATTATAGTTTTACATTGTTTTTAAAAAATGCAGTTTCTCAAAAATTTCCTTCGAACGCAGTCGGATACCTTAGGTCAGTGATGGGGAAACTACGGCCCGCTGAAAGGTTGAATCCGGCCCGTTTGAGAGTGCCGTCGTGAGAATGTTTGTACGCATTCTTACTTCTTAATGTGACGACCCGCATAAAAACTACCTGCGGCGATATTCAAAACACAATAGTATTCTGGACAAATCCATCCGACAAAAACAGCTGACCCCTCTTCGCTCGAAACTTCCAGACACTCTCGCATTTTCGATTCATTGTTCTGTTTTTCCGAAAGAACCGCAAAACTCCAATTCCCGAACAATCCTTGCAGGTAGGTATAAATACACGCGCGGCCGCCCGAAGATCAGTTAGTTAGCGACTTAGTCAGTCATCTGCAACGACACTCTGTGACTCGAGTAATTGTTTGTAAGTTGATGCAGAATTTCAACTTGAGTTAATAGAACTGAACTGCAATACTCTCCGGAAACAAACTTTTCATACAGTGCCATTACTAGAATTTTATAAAAATTTAAGTCCAGATAATTTCCCAAATCTAATTACTCATGCAATGAAGATAATGGCAATGTTCGGCTCATCTTATATATGCGAACAAATCTTTTCAACAATGAAGCTTAGGAAAACTTCTTTAAGAAACAGAATTACAGATGAGCACCTTTCATCAGTTTTAAGAATTTCTGCTTCGCAAATGGAGTCGGACTATGATGAAATTTTGATAAAACAGTCTCAATTTCATTTTTTTCATGCACCATCAAACAGTAATGACACCAGAAAATAAAGTGATAATACTTCACATCAAGAACTACACTAAATTCATTTTGTATTTTGTGCTTATAATTTTCTTACCTTTTGCTTTTTTACTATTAAAATAATAAGTGTATGTAATAATATATGTATATGTTTATAGAACACATAAATTTTTTAACGATTAAGCATTATTCTTTGGCCCGCTACGATCGTCTAGTTATTACAAATGGCCCGTCTTAAAAAAAGTTTCCCCACCACTGCCTTAGGTGATGCCGACAGGAGCAGAATAAAAAAAAGCATATGAAAATACAAGATAACAGGGAAGGATACAGGAGAAGTACAATTTTTATGTGCATATTTTCGTATTGAGCAATATTCTTCTAAGACTGGAAAATGTGTCCCAGCCTCATATTTCCATTCCCTACCCTATTTCAAGCATGCAGAAAAATCGAGCAACATCATTGGTTCGCGCCATCGCCCACACTTTGACAGTGTGACGTCATTATAAACGAATTCCAAAATAGTTTTGGCTCGTATTGCTAGTACTGATTGTATATCGTAATTTTTAATTGAATAATATTTATATTTTGAAAAAAAAAATGTACTTTTTTTTCTTGTCATGAAGAATCAGTATTTAAAGTTGAAAACGTCGACCAAGGCATTTAAGAGAATTGGGATAGAGATGCATAGACACGATTTTGAATTAAATTAAGGCAATATTTTCTAAATTTGTGACATAGTAAAATGCTTCGTTATTGAACCGATTCCACCGAAGAACCGCCGTGTAAGCGGGTCTGATTCATGTTAAATCCGTCGAGGCCAAACACCAATCCTGCTGGTGTGATGTGGAAGCTTAAAATGGGGGTGCAGCTTAGGTGTCGTCCTCGTCATTTGACCGGGTTTCAAAATGACGAGGTTCTAGTGTTGCTTCAAAAAGGTTACTATAACTTAATATAACTAAACTAAGCTGAAAAAACTGAAGAATAATCAGCATTTAGTGGCTTATAGCTGCAATGGGGATTTTTATGACTAAGTCTAAGTCTTGTCGTCTCTTTATTGTTCTATTGTAGAAAGTAAACCAAAAATAATAGTAATATAACTAAACTAAATTAAACTTCCTTATTGAAATAACAGAAAAATATTTTTAGTATTAATAAATGCACAAATATAATGAAAAATATAGATGGAAACACCAATGTATTCGCAACTAAGATGCATAACGCGAAGAAATAAATCGAATTCGTTCACTTTATGCGATTTAATATAATGCATCAAATCTAAATTGCACCAAAAATCTGTATAAGAGCAAACATAATGTCACACTCTCGTCACAGAGCCACAATCACCAGTCACCGAGCAATATCATTGGTGGAGAGAACAATTGATATTGCTCGATTTTTCTCCATACATGAAACAGGGTAGGGAATGGGAATATGCACCCCGGCAAGGTTGCTATCTTCTTAATTTTCCTTTTTCTTCTTCTACTCGGGTGATTTTCTTAATTATATCTCACATGATAAAATTTAATCTTGTTAATTTTTTTTCCGTTGGATTTTTTTATACATAATGTTCACAAAATATCAAATCAAAACCAATCACTAAAAACGAATTGAAACAAGTAGTGATTCTACTGACTGCAAAGGATGCACTGCCAAATACAAAATTCTTTTTTAAATAAAAGATGAAGTAAATTGGCGGCAATACAATTTCGGTCATCTTAAAAGGAGAAGAAGAGTACTGAATATTCCCGTAAAATTGCGAACCTCAGCTCATTGACTTTTACTATAATCCAGCATAAAAATATTAAAAAAAAAACAGAATGGAATATTTACGATCTTTTAACTATTTTTATGCATGATTAGCTTATGAGCATAAAAATAAATCATTCAATTTTCACATAAAAAAACAACCTTGGCGATTTTTTGGACGCCAACATAAAAGTTAAAGTTTAAGCTTTCAATTATGTTGCAGACCAGATAGATGGGAATTATTTTTCTCCTATGTTACAAATGATGGCGGACAATTATTAAACTAACACTATATATATATACAGGGTGTCGCCGAATTCAAACAACAAATTCAGGTGATAATAGGCATTGGGGAGGATAAAGAATCACCATACAACATGGGGTTCCAAACGACAATTAAGGGGTGAAAATCACAAAAATATAGAAGGTCGAATAACTTTTGAAAACTGTAAAATATGCATAAAAAAATATATGAATTTTTTTCCAAGTGAAAGTACATTCGTAAAAGATCTTTTTCATTGCGGTATTATGTAAATGTGTATTGTTTTTATTGGATTATTTATTTTATTGGATTTTTATTGGGGTATTGTTTTTACTTGGAGTACAATTTAAAAATTCTGAATTCACCAAAGACGCTGAAAATTTGAAACACACAGGGACCCAAAGATTTAATGTAATAAGAGATAGTCTTTATACAATCTAAATATATCCAAAGCCACAAGGGTGCTAAATATAATTTGGATTGGTCAAAGCTGTCGAGAATTGATAAAGTTTGAGAATTATTGATCTTGACTACCTAAATTTTTTCATGCTATTTAAGGATAATAAACAAACTTTGGATTGCCAAAAACTGGAAAAAAATACTCGCAACTTCTAATAAAATCTATTTAGATTTCCCTCCTTTTCTACTCTAAGTATAATATGAGCATGAATTGCATTGCATAAACTAATAGATAACTTTATTTTGTAGTGTAAAAGTGAAGATGTTATCCAAGCCTATATAGACAGGATACTGGAAGTTGAGCCCTACATCAACGCAACGGCAGAACGTTGCTTTGAGGATGCTCTAGAGAAAGCGAGGGAAGTAGATGCACTTGTTGCGTCTGGGAAGTACACAAAGAATCAACTTGCTCTTGACAAGCCTCTGTTAGGAGTACCTTTCACTGTCAAATGTTTATTTCTTGTTAAAGGCATGTATTTGCAATTATTACTCCAAATGTATAATTAGAGATAATATTCACTCAATATACACAATTGTGTTTCTTTTTTTTATTTTAATCATTTGAGAAAAATGTGTGGTTTTGGATTGAGGTGTTTGGAGCCTCAAAATGCACTGGATATTCATCA
Organism: Argiope trifasciata; assembly: GCA_026543055.1. Lineage (NCBI taxonomy): Eukaryota > Metazoa > Arthropoda > Arachnida > Araneae > Araneidae > Argiope > Argiope trifasciata. The sequence goes on from JAPMOQ010020864.1 coordinate 415,512, forward strand.
CTTTTGAGGTATCCATTTTCCACTTTTAGTGTTGTTAGAAACTAATAATGGTTATCGGCGATTTATCGTTAACAAAAAGTTATAATTGATGCGAATGTCAGAAAAGTTATAACTTGATGAGTACCTGATTTTCCTGTCTCGCAAATGAAGGGT
>JAPMOQ010020864.1:416064-439289 GCA_026543055.1 Argiope trifasciata
GTGTTCCCAGAGCTTGGCGAAAAATTTAACGACTTGGAGACGAATTTGGCGACAAAATGGATAATACCTGAAACATCGAGAATTTTTCCGGTCCGTCAGTTAGGAGCCTAGATACATACAGACCACTCCTGACTGGTCCAGAAGGTTTAGCCCCGTTGCTTGCTGCTATATAAGGAACCATCTGAAGCTGATCTGGACAAGTAAAATAGTGCGGAGGTAGTCGACCAAACAGACCTGAATAGAGAGGTCTTCAATTGAGGAGTCCTGAACAGAGGACTGCTGGATCGTTGTGTGCCGTCGTTTTGTTTTCTGTCGAAGCCTGTGTCGTGTCATAGCCCGTTGTGCAGTTGTCGGGAACGGAGCTGTCCTGAACTGAGGAGTAGTCCCGTTGTGCGAAGTAGTGAGTCGGCAGTGAAAGCAAGAAAAGACAGAGGAATAGTTTCAGCCTGTTCCGGAGAGACCTACGAGATCGTAGACAGAATCCCTTAAAGATTCCTTCTCCTGTTAAATGTTGTCTTGCCGCTTTGTGAGCTGTGGACGTTGTCACTACAGAATTTCTTCCTGTGGACTGCTGTTGTTATTGTGGGCTACTTTCTGCAGTAGAGTACTGCTGCGTGCTGCCCTGTGTGTTCGTGTCGGTTATAGTTATCTTCTGTACATAGTTGTGTTGTAAATATTTGTCGTCTTCGTGCTGTGCTGTCTTCGTCCTGTAAATAAACGTCGTCAGTGTTGTGCTGCTTACTGAAGGACTGATCATTGCGCGTGATCATTTTCTCACATGTACTATAGTAGTAAACGAACTCGACGGAATGAGGACAGGAAATCCGTAACAATATATATATATATATATATATACATACACACTCGATTTTTGTATACTGGCTACAGTGTTTTGGAGCTTATAGTCTGGAATAAGATATAGGCTACTATTTATTAATGGATTGGATATTTTTTTATTGATTCAAAACTAGCTTTCCCGCCAAAAAATCTTTTTAATTGCCCATCGCCAAATGAGTAAGACTTCAAGTTTATTCCTCACGCTTATGAGTTTAGGGTTAACAAAATTTCGACAATTATTTCAAACGATTCTGTTTATTTTCTTAGTGTTTGATGCATTAAAAATTAAAAATTAATCGATCTTTCCTATTTATTATGAAGTACTTTTAAATTGAAACAGAATAAAGGAAATTAAAAATTTCTTATCTGCATTGAGCTTTATTATAAGTATAGATTACTTTTTCATGTTCCAAGCCATAAAAAGTAACTGTTACAAATTTATCCTCGAGATTTCACTTAGACAAATCATTTTAGGAATCTATAAATACGAAAAATACACTCTGGGTATTACATCTGTCTGCCTAAACACGAAAAATCAAAAAACTTTTAATTAGAGTAAAACAATTTGGTATGGATTTTTAAGGTGTTGCTACGCTAAAATCCTCGTTTTGCTTAGAAGTTTTTAACTTTGTTAAATTTGTCTCTTTATAGACTATACATTTAGATATCAGAAAATAATTTGTTTCTGTACATTTGATTTCTAGATGCAGAGTAATACGATAAATTATAAGCCGTAAGTGCTACTTTTGAAACGAGAAACATATTTTAAGAGCTACAAAATTGTACATGTAATACAAATATAATATCGTGATATGCGTATGAATTTGAACTGTAATTTTCTCATCCGAAATCTATCTATCTTTTCTATTCTAAAATAAATATGTTACTTTAAAATATAGATTTACAATTCTTGTACTTTTTTTTTTAACTTTCTCTCATACAAAGAGTAAAGAAATTATAGTAATTATCAAAAAGGGCAAACCCGGGATTTTGCCTATCTTTAGATCTCCCCAAGTTCGAAAAACACATTTTTTGAAAATGTCTGTCTCTCCGTCTGTAACTGAGATCATTCCAAGACGCTTTGAGCTAGGCGGTTGACATTTGGTATGCGGTCTGTACAGCAAATTTTCAGATTTCTATCAAATTTTGAGTAAATCCTGCTCATTTGAAGTTTGGTTGATTATTCGAGTATAATTTCTACGCGAAATCTACGAAATGAAGCGAGTTATATAGATAAAATTCGATACACAGATTTGACATCTATACACAGTATAGACATCTACATCAAGCGTTTAGTTAAACTTAACAATGTGTCCACCGTTTTCCGAACTGTATTTTTACAAACATGTAAGCGCAATAGCTCAAAAACAGCTAGAAATTGTATTTTTCTTATTTTAAGAAAATATATTTCTGGAAAATCGTATTTTTTGTTATTTTCTTTGCAGTAAATATTGTTTTGAAAAAATCTTTTCATCATATGGAAATGAAATTGAGTTATTACCCCCACCCATTATCAGAGGAATTAGGCGTTACAGCAACTCAATAATTATTTAGCTATTTGAACCATGTGTCGAACGATTCTAAATGGCATACGTATCAAACGTGTTGAAAGTCAAAGTTGAGCAATGGACTTTGGAAATCATCTTATTTATTTCATATCCTTTTACCGCATGGTAAAAATTGTACAAAAGATGTAACCTCGTATTTCTGAAACGAATATTAATGTGTGAATTGGTATGGTGAACTTAGTACATTTTTCAACGTGAAGATGGCGACACTAAATATTCCAACGATTAATTACTATGAATGTCTGCTCAGTTCAGTTCAGTTCAGTTATATTAACGTCCCGTTTAAAGCAACACGAGGGCTATTTTGGAACGGACCTCGTAATTTTGAACCACGGTCAGATGACGAGGACGACACCTGAACTGGCACCCCTCTCTCCACACCACGCCACACCAGCGGGAGGACATTTGGCCTGACTGATTTAACGTGCAACAGACCCCCTCACACGACGGTTCTTCGGTGGAATCGAGTCTCGAACCTGAAACCCTCCGGTTCCGAAGCCGGGACTTTACCACCGGGCCACCGCGGCCCTTATGAATGTCTGCATCTTCTATAACGAAAATAGAATATTAGATGGAGTTTTGAGTTCTTGGTCCCTAACTTTTTATCGCTAATTAATTTTGTTTATGTGCTAAATAATTTGATTCTACTGGAAAATAAATTTTGACGAATGATCAATATTCCGAAATTATCTCTTTTCTTTGTAAATATTTAAGAAAAAAAGAGTGAATCAAAATCAACAGGTCTTCTCGAAACTTTCTTGCACCTTTTCTAATAAAGATGTTTCTCGTAGAGAACATTTTGCGTGACATTGGCGTTTAATAGTTACGAAATATTGACCTTTGGCATGGATTTATCAATTTTATGGAATCTGTCATAGGAGCTTTGGCGAGTTTTTTGCCAACTGTCACTGGCATGTGTATAATGTTATCATTAAACGTGTTTTTATTTTTGACATGTTTTTCCCACGTGTTGAAGCAAATTTTTTTTCACGAAACTACGTTTGTTGTTGCAAAAAACCCTGTCAAATTTGACATATTTAAGTTATTCAATTTTGGAGCTGTAATGTTTACATGTTTCTGAAGCTACAGACAGAAAGTTAGTTTATTTCTTACTGGATTTACTTCAAAATTTGATAGGAGTTTATAAATATTAAGTCCATGAGCAGAATTTCATTCACATAGCCTTCTAGGTTTTGTAAATATCATGTTAACTTATATTCGAATAGCCAGACAGACAGAGTTCCTCAGAGTGCATCTCGCTCAAAATTTATTAGAAAGCTAAAAATTTCGTTTAAAAACCGGCGTATCAAATTTCCTCTGTCTAGCTCAAAGCGCTAGTGAGTGATTTTTGTCACAGACAAACCAACAGATATTTTCTAAAAATTCATTTTTTTTAAATCAGGGAGACTTGGGAATACGTCAAAATATGAAGTTCGTATTTTTTTTATTGTTATCTCTGTATTTCATAACTTTGGCATTCGAAATTGGTAATATTTTGTTAATAGTATTTAGTGGGTTTCTCTACATAAAGATCGCAATCTGAAAGGTGTACTGTACATGTTGCCACTCATCTTGTATTTCCCTCCTCCTGTTGCCCTTTCTAATTAACTTGTTATTGATTTGAAGGAATTGGTAACGAAGAAAGATTGTTAACTAGAATTCCATCCATGTTTATGAAGATGATTGTTCCATTTTTCATGATGTTAATAAAAATCTTTTTTATAAAAAACAAAGTTTTAATTCATTACAGTACATATATTATTGCTTTTTAATCAACATCTTGCATTTACATTCTGTTTTTATTTCTTAAGGTATCCGACTACGTTTGGAAAAAAAAACATTTTTTCTCATTCCCTGTAATGCTTACATTTCACTTTATTTTTACATATCGGTAACATATACGATGTTTCATCCCAACAGACATGAAATGCACCGCCGGAAGTCTCCACTTCGCCGACACCAAAGCCACCAAGGACGCACCTGCAGTTGCAGCCCTGAAAAAGGCCGGAGCCATCGTGATTGCGACATCCAATGCTTCAGAAATGGGAATGCACATTGAATCCAGGAACAGGCTGTACGGCACCACTGGCAATCCTTACGACACCACCAGAACATGCGGCGGAAGCAGTGGCAAGTATTACACAACTTTGCATTGTAATAAGTTTAGTTTAGTTACTTTAACGTCCAGTTTTAAAGCAACACTTGGGCTATTTTGGGACGGACCTCATCATTTTGAACCACGATTAGATGACACCTGAGTTGGCACCCCCACTCTCCACACCACACCATTGTGAGGACGTTTCACCTGACAGATTTAACGTGCAACCCCCTTAGACTACGGTTTTTCGGTGGAATCAAGTCTCGAACCTGCAACTCTCCGGTTCCGAAGCCGAGACCTTACCACCAGGTCACCGCGACCCTCCAAATGTAATCAGATCCTTTTCAGTCAGGGAGAAATTTATTTCCTCTAATTTGTGGTTTTATTAGTAGATTGCAGATATTTTTTTATCATTATTTTAAATTCTACTTCCCTTGATTGTCTATATCCCAAGGGGGCACCCCCTAATTGAGGATAAGAAGCTTTCTACACGGTGGTTGGTTATCGCCACTCTGGAGGGTACACGAAACGGTAGGGGGGTTTGATTCCTCCCATCGACGACGGGACGTACTTCCTTTGGGAATAGTTGTACCAAGTTTAGTTTAGTTATTTTAACGTCCCGTTGTAAAGCAATACTAGGGCTATTTTGTGACGGACCTGGTCATTTTGAACCACGGTTAGATGACGAGGACGACACCTGAGCTGGCACCCCCTCTCCAAAGAGTTGTACCAAGACCGTGATGTTCCTTGTTACTTGTAGCGGATTGAATTGAGTGGGAATCGAACTTGCGACATTCGTAACAGGGTTCGTATCCGTGTGGCATAACCATTCGACAAACGCGATTTTTAGCCCCACGTGTTTTTGATGAGATTCTGAGAGTTGCTTTTGCTTCAAATGAGTCCGACTAATTTGCCTTATTGATGGAGGAAGTTGTTGCTGCTGCTGTTGCTTTTTCAACTGAGTCTTGAAACTTTGCATTGCTGATGGAGAGGGTTGTTGTTGTTGCTGCTGCTGCTTCAAGTGAATCTGACAACTTTCGTTGCTGATTGAGAGAGTTGCTGTTACTGTTGCTGCGTCAAGTGAGTCTGATGGCTTTGCCTTAATGATGGAGAAATTTGTTGCTGCTGCGTCAAGTGAGTTCGACAACGTTGTCTTGCTTCTGGAGAGAGTTTTTGTTAATTCGTTTCTCCGCTGCTGCTGCGTTAAGCGAGTCTGACAACTTAGCTTAGGTTGCGTTTGTTGCGGGTAGATGGCTCCCCGAAAGCTGTTTGAAAGTTCATCGTCTGAGGTCATCAATGTGGCGAAAGTGTTGACTGGAATTGTGCCAATGTGGAGGTTGAATACCACCAAGGATGGAACTTGAGACCTTACGATTCGCAGCCTTGCGATCACCAAGGTTTAGTGGCTGTTACTGGCTTATTTAGATATCACTATATTGCTCAACACAGTTCCCGCCAGTGATTCTGTAGCGATGGTCCAGTTATTCAGTTTTTTTTTTATCCGTGTGCCTTCGAGACGGGTCGAAGAATCAATGATATGATGACTTTCCCTTAACTGTCTCTAACCGAGAATGAAAAGCCTTTTCACAGCTCGGGTCGGTGTAGAAATGATGGGAGTCGGTTACCACCTATCTGTGATGAGACGTGCTTCCCGCAGGAAGCGTTGTACCGTGACTGGTGATGGCCTTTAGGATTCAGCTAGTTTTTCACTCACTCATTCAAGTGTCATTAGTCATTCATTATGTGATCTATCCATTCACATGCCAATGTATTATTTACCCATTCAAATGTCATGAGTTATTCACTTATTCATGTAACACTATGCCATTTACTAATGTATTATTATGTCATTCACTAATGTGTTATTATGCCATTCACATTATGCTATTCATTCATACATGCATCATTCTCTTGAATAAACATTTCTTCATTGTTTTGATTATTTCAGGTGGCGACGCAGCCCTGATCGGAGCAGGTGCTTCGGTTCTTGGGTTAGGAAACGATTTTCTGGGAAGTGTCAGGATACCGGCCCACTTCTGCGGTGTTTTCGCCCACAAACCTACAATAGGTAGTCATTTTATATATAGTTTCTAGTGCAGACAACAAAGAGAGGTAGTTCTAATGGTAAAAATTCGATTTCAATATCTCAGAATTTCAAATTTTTTGTTTAATTTTTACACTATAATGAGTCAAGGGATGAAAGGGTTTTTAACTTGAAAGGTTTGATGTCAAAAGAAAGTGGTTATAATTTTTTCGATTTTTTTAAACTATAAATAATATTTGAATACTTACATTTTTAGAATGTGTAAATATTATGCCAGAATTAATGCTTGTTTGTGAATACAACACATAAATTCTTTGAGCTAGACGAATGAAATTTGAATTATGGCTTTTTATTCAAAGTAGGTATGTAATTTACATCTAATATTGAGTGAATTCTATTCAAAGGGCATTCATTAATAAGACCTCTTTTTCCTATAACAATTTGTCCTTTAAATGTATGGACACCAGCGTAAATAATAGTTTAAAATGTTTGATATTAGCAACTATCAATTGAAATAATATAAACAATAGATCTGATTCTCGCTTATTGACAACTAAAGGCGATTTAGAAAAAAAGAAATCAATTAAAGGAGAATTATCTTTTTCTTTTGTCTAAATCAATCACATCATGATAATGTGTTATTGAATCGTATCTCGTGATTTCACCAGTCACTGTATATGTTTACTGATTCATTAATAAGGCCACTGTAACTTTTTTTTCCTATAACAAATTGTCCTTTAAATTTATTGATACCAGTGTAAACAACAGTTTACAATGCTTGATATCAGCAACTGCCAATTGAAAAAAACAATCACGGCATGATAATGTGTCCTTGATTCGTATCTCGTGATTCACTAATCAATTAGTAAATATAGCCACTGTATATATTTGATGAATACCATTATGAACAATACCAGGATTTTACCATTAATTTACAACTTAATTTTTCAAAAAACACCTATAAATGGAAAAAAGTATTTCGCCAAAAATAAAACGTTAAGTTTCATTTCATGGCCCATATTATTCAAAACACGCGCTGAAATTTTTTATGTAAATACCTCTATTAGTTTTGGGAATATCCAGTTAACGGTGTATAATTTTTATGAACATTAAAGTTTCGAGAAAATTGAAATTAAAGATAACCATTCGCTGAAAAATATGTAACCCTGTATGAAAGGTCAATCCTTCCTTTTTCTAGAAGAGATCAACTGCTTTGAAAAGAAGAAAGTCTGAATTACAAGAAATAACAGTTTTAAAATATTCGACAATGTGGTCGATAAGTAGCGTTTTAACGTAGTTTGATACCTTAATTCGAATATTGAGTAAATACAGGGTGATCAGCGAATAAACCCTGATTTCAAAATTAAATATCTCTACAAAAAAGATCGATAGAATTATGCGGTAAACTGTGCGTTTATAAGCAAAACTGTAAAAATAGTGTGCAAAAGTTAGAAAATTTAGTTACAAAAATCGTTAACAGATGTCGCTCTGCGCTGAAAGCTCTTTCCCTGAAAGGAGTCTTAAGACAACCAATAAAGTGATGCGGTTTTTTGCAATCATAATACAATTTTTTCAAAATGTTCGCCGTTCGAAACGATGAGGTGGCGTAATCGAACAATGAAATTTGACATCATGTCTTGCAATGTCTCAACAGAAATGGAATCGCATACAACACCAATCAACGATTCAAGCTCATCTAGAGTGGCGGGATTGTTTTTATAGACAGTGTCTGTCAATGCTTCCCACAGAAAGAAGTCACAAAAAGTCAGATCGGTAGTCATTTTACATTTTTGACGTCACACTGAAAGCGTCTATGGACATTGTGCTATCGCCTTTTATTAACGAGTTTCGTAACTAAATTTTCTAACTTTTTATACAGCATTTTTACAGTTTTGTTAATAAACGTACAGTTTATCGCATAATTCGATCGATCTTTGATAAATTATATTTAATTTTAAAATCAGGGCTTATTTGCTGATCACCCTGTACATTGTTCTATCATGTAACAGATCATTATTTTAACCTAAAACTATCAGTTAACGAATTGTTTTTTTTTTTTCATAAGATTGCCAACAATTTACTGCTGGAATGATGGTAAATTCAAATCTTGCTTTAATTTTGGGATACCCTTAATAAACATACTAAAAGTATTTCTAAATTTCTGGTGGTGGTTGTTGGTGAGTCTAATGCCACTTGGTCATACCAAGCCCGAATGAGCGGAGCTCTTTCGAATGAAGGCAGAAGTGGGCGCCTTTCGTTGTTAACGAGCACCGTTCAGGTGAAAGGGTGACTTTGCTAGAACACACGCGACACAACCCTTTTTAGGGAGGTGGTAGAACTTACCCACACACTCATTCATCCATCCGCAAGTGAGATTTAGATCCAAATCAGAGACCTCCAGATTTAGTACCTCCAGAGGTATCATTTGTTATGGGAACTTGGAACAGGGGTGACGAGAAGCGGCCAGAACTCCGGAACTTTTTCATTCCCTCTTACAAGAACCCCCACTGCATCGTGGGACTGATAACAATGGAATTAAAAACTGAAATATCTGCATTAACTGTCGGGTCGGTCTAATGCCACTTGGTAATACGAAGCCCGAATGAGCGTAGCTCTTTCAAATGAAGGCAGAAGTGTAAGCTTTCCGTTTATAACGAGCACCGTTAGAGTGAAAGTACGACTTTGCTCGAACACACACAACACAACCCTTTTTAGGAGGCGGTCGAACTCATTCATCCCTCCTCTTATCAGCATTTAGATCCAAATCAGAGACCGACTCATCCCTGATTCAGTACCCCCCGAGGTAAGGGAACTTGGAGGACTTTGCAATCACGACATATTTAACGTGCCCCAACTGCCATCAGCTAACACGGTGGTCTTTCGCGGAGACGAGGACAGAACTACCTTTCGGTTGCATTAATTGTATTTGTGTAGAAATTGGGACGGTTTACCACTATTTAATGGAATGTATGGCGATCTCAGAGTTAAGGAAAGACCAGAAGATTGTAAATAATTATTTAAGTACAGTTCTGATGGTACCAGGTCACCTCAAAACCCTGAAGAATATGATGTTAAAGATTGATAGTTTTATTCCAACTGTTTGAGAGTGTTCAGATGGGGAGAAAGACAACTATTTCACGAATACACATGACACAACCCTTTTTAAGGGGTGATCGAACTTATTCACACACACATTCATCCATCCGCAAGTCTAAATTTGGATCCAAATCAGAGACCTCTAGAGGTATCATTTGTTAAAGGAACTTCGAGGACTTTGCAGTCACGACCTATTTAACGTGTCCCAACTGTCACTAGCCAAAACGGCGGTCTTTGGCCGAGACGAGGACAGAACCCGGGACCTTTCGGTTGCGAGACTGACGCTCTACCAACCAGGCTACCTCGGCCCTACTAAATTCTAAATTTCTAATTCAATGAAGTAATCTTTTTATTGTAAAATGCTGTTAGACTTATCTTGTTTCTAAATACGTTTCTTTTGCTCTTACCAGGTATGATACCCAATCGGGGCTTTCTTCCTTTTGAAATACCTGATTTACCCAGAAAGCTTTGGATTCCTGAGTTCGACAACTTCATAGTAAGTGGACCGCTATGTCGATACGCAGAAGATCTTTTAATCAGTGTGAAAGCTCTAACTGTAGACAACGAAGTAAGGAGGAAACTCGATAGACCCGTAAGTTATATTTCTTTCTATCAAAATTAAACGCAGAATATTCATATATATTCCTGCTGCACTACATAATCATGTCCTTAAGTCTATATCCCGTCTATAAAAAATTGGATTTGGTGAAAATAATGTTTTTCTCATGATAAATTAAAATTTAAGGTATTCGACTAATCGAGCATATTGGCGAATATTTTTTTTTATTATCTAATACTATAATACGAAGAATGGTTGCCAAGTCGAAATTCGCCAAAGAATTAATAAACTCCGGTAAAATTGGGGGTCTGGGGTTTTTGGCCACGAGGAATCGATTGGCGCCGGTTTTGAAGCGCTACGATCGAGCAGTTTGGAGTTACAGATAGGATATTTGCAAACTTTATTAGTTCGCCATAATGGCTACTTAAATTTTAAAGCGGTAACGTGCTGCCATCTATAGCCAATATGGTGAACTAATAAAGTTTTATGTTTATGCTGTTATAGGTTTATAATATATTTCTTATGTATTGGTTTTTCTAAATAAATTTGTCAAAAATATTGAACTTCAACACACTTCAATCTTTACCTTTACTTTACCTTTGTATAGAATAGTTCCCTTTCCAAACTCTAACTTTGTTTAGAATAGTTTACAATGGTGCACTTTAACCGGTTATCTTTTCACCAATGGTTTCACAAATTTTCTTATGGCATGTATTGTTTTGATAAATCACAATTGAAAATTTAAATCTTCGAGTTATCTTCGATACCTGTTTTCTCCGAGCGGAGCTCGGTCACCCGCTGGTTTCTTCTAATTTAGATTTTTCTCTTTCCAAAACAATTTAAGTTTTTTAGGAAAACGAAGGCCTTATCAACCATCCAGGTTTACATATTTTTCAGCTAAAATTTGTTCTTTAAATACAATTTTTTTCAAAACATTAATTTTCATTAAAAATTCTCCACCGTTAACATATCTCAAAAACTTACAGAAATATTTAAGTAAAAATTTCAGCGTGTATATTAAATAGTGTGGGCAATGAAATGAACCAAACGTTTTATTGTTGGTGAAATACTTTTTCATTTATATGTGTTTTCAGAAAAAATAAGTTGTTAATTTATGGAAAAGATGCATATATACGCATATTTTTACTCGTAAATACTTAGCATCTGAAGATTTTTCTTAGATTTTGGTTCATTTCATTCATCATTATATCCTATAACTTGTGTACAAAAAAAAAAATAGGATTGCTGCATTACAAATTTGTGTAGAGTGTTCACCGTTTTGGTTAAATGTCATTAAAATTTATATCAAAATTTCCTACTTCTCAAAATATATTTTCAAATGATTATGTTGTATTTATAGTATTTTGTATTATAACTGGCAATCCATCTAAAAACCACAGTTTAAAATAGTTTTAAAAAAATCCAATTTTTCAAAACTTTTCCTTCGAACGTAGTCGGATATCTTAATAAACAAATTATGGAGAAAAGAATAAAATTAGTCGAACCACAAAAAAGCCAAATCGGTAACACCAACCGGATGAGATAGAGATCGCTGTTCTGTTCTATTGTAGTTAGTTACTAGCAGCTGTTTTTTTTTAATTCTTGGAATATGAGCATAGAATATTCAACAACAGAACGACGGAGAGATGAATCATATGCCGTCTTCTCTAAAAAAATTGCCAGCAGCAAATGCTAGTGAGATATAGAGTATTACTTTAATTAGAAACCATTAGCAGATATTTAAAGCTCCGATTGCGAGCAAAGAACTTTCTACAGTATAGCAATGAAGAGACGGCAAGACTTAGACTTAGTCATAAAAATCCCCATTGCAGCTATAAGCCGCTAAATGCCGATTATACCCCAACATTTTTCAAAGAGTGTTCAACAATAGAGTATACAGGAGATGAATGCCCTGAGGTCATTGTCGCAAGATTGTTTATTGCAATAGCAATTGCCACTAAAGGTTTAATAACTTTCAGTGTATCGCATAGTCGGGATAAGTAGCAACAGTAGCATGTAAAAGTAGCAGTAGCATATTCAAATTGTGTACAAGAGCATTTAACAATAGAACGTGGAAGAGACGAATGTCCTGAGGTCTTTGTCACGAGAATCTCCTTTTCAGGTGTAAATGTCATTAAATGACGAATATTCTTCAGTATACACAGGGCAGTCGCAGTAATTTAAACCTGTCACTGTGTACGGAGAATGTTCAACAATAGAGTGTTGAAAACATAAATCGCTTAGGATCGTCGCAAGAATCCCCATTGCATCAGCATATGCTGAAGAATTCAGCTATACTCAAACACTTTAATTAGAAATCGACGATAGTCTTATGAAACTCAAACTGCACACGAGAAACATAGAATTGTATCTCTATTGTATGAATCGAAATGTATTTATTGCTTCTAGAAATCCCCCAAAATACTCATAATACTTTGAAAATACTCATTTTTGAAATTTCTTGCCATTCCATGCGCAACCATTGTGGGTTGCATATAACAGATAATGATGTAGAATTTCCGATGTTATTGAAGAAGCAGGGCTATATTAAAGGGCCCTATTGTTTAAATATGAAATATGGCCTAACAAAAAAGATCACCCATCAATGATTTATCACTTTTGCATCGTGATTACATCTCTGCTTCATCAGAATACATCGCCAAACAAAAATGTCACCCATTAAGGATTTGCTAATTTTGCACCATGATTACATTCTCTGCTTCATCAGAATACATCTAAAAAACTTCACACATTAATAATTTGCTACTTTTGCATCATGATAATATCCTCTGCTTCATCGAAATACAATTTCCAACTACATATTGCCGTGTCATTTTGTTCATTTTTTATATTCTCTGTCGGCGAAACAAAGAGTTTTTAAATCGAATTTTCAGTTATTCTCTTAGAACGATAACTGTTTTACATGTGAATTTTATTCAGATGTGTGTTTAAAATTTTCAGTTTTTATTTAAAGCATGTTTTTCTCCCGTAGGTGGACTTCAAGAAAGTGAAAATTTATTACCTGACAGAAATGCAAAGTCTTATGTTTCATCCCGTAGATCAAGAAATTGCAGCTGGTGTAAAAAAGGTAAGTTCACATTTTGTGTTTAAAAAAGTGGAGGAAAGGGTCTTTTAGAAATTTTCACGCATATTTCCTCATAAATGTGTTTACCACCCCTACCCTCCATACACTACACTCACAAATGCATAAAAATTTAGAATGCTTTCGATATAGCCATGATCGCCATGTGTGAGTAGATTTTTATGTTCAGAGTTTTGCAGAGGAGCGTTTTGTGCTTCATAATAAAGAGCAGAAAATTGTGTATGAATTTGGCTGTTTTTTCCAACCGATTGAAATTAAAATATGTAGCAGAACTATAGTTCTAGTAATAAGCTCACATACCATCTGTCGTGCAATTACGCTGTATAAAATCTCTCATTTTAAGCAATAACAAGACTCATATTAAGAAATATCTAGGCGTTCTTATGTTAAGAAATATCAAGACCATCATGTTAAGAAATAACAAGACCATCATGTTAAGAAATAACAAGACCATCATGTTAAGAAATAACAAGACCCTCATGTTAAGAAATAACGAGGCTGTCATGCTAAGTAATAACACGATTCTCATGTTAAGAAATAACTAGATACTCATGTTAAGAAATAACTAGATTCTCATGTTAAGAAATAAATGGCTCTCTTGTTAAGAAATAACAAGAATCTCATGTTAAGAAATAACGAGATTCTCATGTTAAGAAATAACAAGGCTCTCATGTTAAGAAACAACAAGGTTCTCATATCAAGAAATAACAAGGCTCTTATGTTAAGAAATAACCAGATTATCATGTTAAGAAATAACAAGGCTGTCTTGTTAAGAAATAACAAAGATCTCATATTAAGAAATAACAAGGCTCTCATATTAAGAAATAACAAGAATCTCATGTTAAGAAATAACGAGGTTCTCATGTTAAGAAATAACAAGAATCTCATGCTAAGTAATAACAAGATTCTCATGTTAAAAAATAACAAGGCTCTCATGTTAAGAAATAAATGGCTCTCATGTTAAGAAATAACAAGAATCTCATGTTAAGAAATAACAAGAATCTCATGTTAAGGAATAACAAGAATCTCATGTTAAGAAATAACGAGGCTGTCATGCTAAGTAATAACAAGATTCTCATGTTAAGAAATAATAAGACTCTCATGTTAAAAAATAACAAGGCTCTTATGTTAAGAAATAAATGGCTCTCATGTTAAGTAATAACAAGATTCTCATGTTAAGAAATAACAAGACTCTCATATTAAGAAATAACAAGGCTCTCATGTTTAGAAATAACCAGATTATCATTTTAAGAAATAACCAGATTATCATTTTAAGAAATAACAAGGCTCTAATGTTAAGAAATAACAAAGATCTCATGTTAAGAAATAACAAGGTTCTCATGTTAAAAAATAACAAGGCTCACATGTTAAGAAATAACCAGGCTCTTACGTTAAGAAGTAACGAGGCTCTCATGCTAAGTAATAACAAGATTCTCATGTTAAGAAATGACAAGACTCTCATGTTAAAAAATAACAAAGCTCTCATGTTTAGAAATAAATGGCTCTCATGTTAAGAAATAACAAGAATCTCCTGTTAAGAAATAACGAGGTTCTCATGTTAAGAAATAACAAGGCTCTCATGTTAAGAAATAACAAGGCTCTGATGTGCATTACGATGCATCAAGAATAAAATGAGCTATGCATTGGAAATTCATTTGAAATTAGGCTAAATCAATACTTTTGGAAAACAAAAGATAGTCAAAAGCGGCGGGACATAAGAGAAAGAGCAGTTTCACGAAAATTAACAGATAAGGAATTTGAATGCATAATATAAATAGAAAAATGTGCATTTAATAAAATAAAATCGTTAATATACGAAATTTGATTTAAAAAATATTATAAGAGAATCATTGACTAAGTTAAAAGATTTAATTGGAATTAAATACAACAAATATTTCCAGCGAACCAGCTAGTCGCGAAAAGCAAAACTGGTTTGTATTTAATGATTTCCACTTTAATTTAAAGTTCAAATTTTGCGAGATTTTAATTAAGATAATTAGAGAGACATACAGTACATTACAGACTTAAGGCCCCCTTTAATAACTGCATGAGTGTGATATATGACTATCAAAATTAGAACCTTAAAAATATTTTGATGAAGTAGCTACTGAGAGACAAGTTACATAAACTATTTAATTGGCAATGACAAGTCACATAAGGTATTTAATTGACAATGACGTTAAATAGAGTATTGAACTGATAATTTTAAACAGTAGTATGATTGGCGAACCAGCTGGTCGTAAAAGGCAGCTAGTACAAAATAAAGCTACGACTCTAAAATTTTGCAGAAGGATTCAGAATGACTCAATTTATCATATGAGCCAATAAAAGAAATTCGATGTTTTGAATATTTTTCGAGTACTGAGTAACCTTAAAAAATAGGGATAAAAATAGCATGCTGCCATCAAGTTTATTAAGAAGATTAAGCAAGAATATTTGTTAAATGTTGCATCAAATATGAGAATGACCAAAACATAATTTATGGTGTACAAATTTGATTGAAGTTCTTGATAGAACTTGCAATTATTTGTGAGAAATAATCAACCTTTTTCTACGCTTTGTTCGTGGATTCAATGAAGTCGAGGAAATTGTTAAAATGCACACGCAGTTTCCATTTCATTAAGAGTCGCATAACACGAAATACGTGTATCATTACACTCGAAGTTTGGAGGAAATGTGCTCCCTCATTTTTGCGAATGGCTGGAATTTTCAAGGAGATACTATACCGACATCGCTGTATAATTAAAATGTTTAAAAGAATACAATAAGAAATCTGTAAATAGCATGCTATGTTCATTTAATGTATAGGAAAAAACATCCCATTTTGCCGTTTCCATCACGGCAAATTTTTGTTAAGGTATCCGACCACGTCCAAAGGAAAATTTTTGAAAAAATGGATTTAAAAAAACAATTTAAAACTATAGTTTTTAGATGTATTGTCAGTTTTAATACAAAATACTAAAAATACAATAAAATTATTTTGAAATATAATATATTTTGAGAAATAGGAAAATGTGTAGTAAATTTTAATGAAATTGAACCAAAACGGTTAATACTGTACACGAAATTGTAATGCAGCAATCCTATTTTTCTTTGTACACAAGTTATAGAACATGAAGATGAATGAAATGAACCAAAATGCTAAGACACATTTTGAGATGCAAAGTTATGGGTAGTAATGTACATATATATGTATTTTTTCAATAAATTCACAACTTAATTTTTCTAAAAAACTTCCATAAATGAAAAAGTATCTCACCAGCCATAAAACTTTTTGTACATTCCATTGCCCATATTATTTAAAACATACGATGAAATTTTTATGTAAATCCTTCTTTTAGGTTTAGAAATATCATGTTAAGGGTGGGGAAATTTTATAAAAATTAGAATTTTGAGAAAATCGAAGTGAAAGACAAATTTTAGCTGTAAAACATGTGACTCTGGGTGATGGTCAGGCTATCCATTTCCTAGAAAAGGTAACCTGTTTTGAAAAGAGGAAAGTCTGAATTACAAGAAATAGCAATAAAAAATTCACCAATGTGGTCGATAACCACTGTTTTTAACGTAGTGGGATACCTTAATACCATAGGTATACATCTGATTGGCCTGCGACCTGGCCGAGGGGTAGAGTGCCTTCCCAGATATCTGGGTGGCCCTGGTAGAGTCCGGGTTCGGGCATGGGTGCTCTGTACTCGGCGTTCCATCTTTGAGTTGTGTGAAGGAATCCCTCCCCCGGTAAAAAGGTGTTGTGCAGACGAATGTATGAGCTAAAAGTCAGGTTTTCGCCCTCGGGTTTTCAGGGAATTTGCCCTCAGAAGCTCGTCTCAAATCTCCGACAATTCGTCAGTGAACTTGTTAAGTGTAAGTAACAACAGCAACATATACTCGATTTGTAAAGTATAAATCAATGAGAAAGGTGTGTTTTTTAATTATAAAAACCCAAAGATCCTGTACTTTAAAATCTTATTAAAAATATGTATCATTCTTTAAATGTAAAAACAAAGATTAAAACAATGTATTAGCATGTATTGTTACACTACTGTATTATTATATGCGTTGTTTGTTACATTGTAAAATCCAGAATTTACTGTATTGGGACAATAGAGTAAACAATGCATTCTCAACAGAGAGAATCGATGATCGCTCTATCATTGTTAAACTCAGCATTTTCAAGTTCAATCAGCTTGAGTGAGGTGTTGCGTTTTGTTTTGAGCGTTTCTTATTGATTTTTCTTGGAGGAAAAAACTTCCATAATTAAAAGATGGATTTACTGGAAATTGCATCTCTCTGCACTTTCCTTTGGACTTATTTTAGAGTCTTCTGGTTGAACGACTGGGTTTCGTGCTTCTTCTTCGTACCATTTATTCTCATGTGGAAGAACGCCATTGTGGAGGAACTGAATAGAATTCAGGTTGGATGCCAGACATCAGTGGACAGTGAACAACGCATTGAGAAGGCAGACGCAGCCACTTCTGTTGATGAGACTGTAACTCAACTCTACGAGCAGGAAGCTGATTATGCTTCTACCATCGACGAGGCTGTCAACATGCTGCAGCCAGAGCTGCCCATCACTACGGTCCCCATCAACCCATTCACAAATCCGTTTTTTGAATTTCTTACCTTCGAGGACCCACTTGCTCATCTTCAATCTAATGAACCAGATGGCATTTCTGCATGTGCAGAATGGGTACTCAAACATTTCAACTAAAAGCAGCAATAAAAATACCGGTGATACTTCTGCAATAGCAACCTATAAAAGTATCTGATATCATTCCATATCTGCTGCCTATTCTGTTATAAAGACAATAGACATTTTTCTGCATTACAGCTTGCAACTTCAGCCAAAAGATAATTGTGTTTTGAAAAGCGCCATGAAAGAAAAAGTGGATGTAAAAAAAATACAGGTGATATTTCTGCAATAGCAACCTGTAAATATCATTCTAAATCTACTACCTATTCTCTTATAAAAACAATAGACATTTTTCTGCACTACTGCTTACAGCTTCAGCCATAAGATCTTTGAACTTTGAAAAGCGCCAAGAAAGAAAAACTGGATCCATCATCCTTTAAAGTCCTCCATAGCCACAGACTACAAACATTCTTCAATATTTATTGAACGAAACTATGAAAAAGCCTCCGAATCATTTACAATAGCAACTTATAAATCTTGTCATAGTTATTTTCCATAATCACCACTTTGACTTTGCTAACTCATTCCTCCATATTTAGAACTGGAAAAGCGATCGCTCAGTGATAGTGAGAAATGAAGTGATGAAACCCATTTTGTATATAGTTTTAATTTGTATATATTTTGTGTTGTTTGTATTTATATATTTTCACACTGCGGACCTTTTTTATTGCTTTATATATATCTGTGCTTATATTTCCCGATGACGGACGTTTATGAACCTGGACTCGACTTAAATGACCGCATGCGGTCTCCCGATTTGTGACTTGTGCATTTCTGTATGGAATGGAATGAATCTGAAAGAACCTTGAAGACTTTGCTGAAGGTCAAACCCCTGAAAGGTGGCTGCTTCATTTGAACATCGTATTGAACATCTGCATTTAAACATTACTGGATTACATCTACTTTCGGACTTTAACAATAGGCGCATTCAATAGCATTTAATTTTAGTACCATTTTAATCCATCAACCCTCAAAATAAAATAGGCTCAACATCAAAATTGTCTGTCTTGTTGTCTTTATTTTCTTTCTGTAATTTATAGTTAAATAAGTGATGATTTTACTGTAGAATTATTCTCTTTCTTCAAGTAACTTTGTCAGTATAACAGTATCGTGATTATTTTATATATCCTGTTTATAATTCAAATAAGCAGTATTTATTTTGCTTATTTCAATACAATTGTATGAAATTTAAGTTATTTTTAATGTACTGAAATTTAATTACTGTTTTCTAAAGTAATGTTTAAAAATGACCGCTTACAACGCACTGAATAAAGGATTAAGGGATTCATATTCATACTTTCAAAATTTTATTTTACCTTTAATTATTTTATACAATGAAAGTTTTGTACTTTAATGAAAGGAATGTACGAGGAGTGTTCAATCGAAAAGGACACTTCAGCTATAAATGAAGGCTTTATTCAAAGTAGACATCATAGGCCTGAGCACAAAGATTCCATTGATTAAAGAGCCGAAATACTCCTTGTTAGCAATAAAAGCCAAGTAAAAAGGAATACAATAACATCAAAATTGCAACAAATAAAAAAAGAATCCGGTCTGAAGACTTTTTCAAGGGTCACCCTCAGACAGGTATTCAAAATAAGGGCTTTTTTCTGTGAGGAATCAGGCATTGTCCAACAGTATGGACCCTTCGTGACCCGAAAATTAAGGTCAAAGAGAAGCAGAATTTTAACAGCAAAGACGTCAAATAAAACAACAAAAAACGGACATTTCTCATATATATATATATATATATATATATATATATATATATATATATATATATATATATATATGAATTAAGTATAGTATAAAAAAGCGTTGAAGCAGACGGTTGAAATTTTCAATACACTCTTAGAACTAAATTTGTAAATTTCTACCAAATTTGAGTAAAATCTGTTCAGAGACATTTCGACTATTCGAATATAAGTCAGCATAATAATTATAAAAAAAGAGAGAGCTAAATAAATGAAATTCGGCACCTATCAAATTTTGACCCGAATACAGCCAGGGATTAATGTCTGTCGGTCTATATGTTTAGAAACGTATAATTGCAAAATCTTAATTACATCAAATTTCGTAGCTACAAGTGTAAGTTGTTGTTTTTTGTCAAATTTTGGTTTCAATTGGTTGGAAAAAGCGTATCTATTGCAAAAATTCTATTTTCGGATTTCATTCAGGATTGATCGGTAAATAACTCTTCAAAGTTGACACGATAGACTCAATGAAAATGCTAAATTCACACCAAATGTTAATATTTCGTAATTATTGTAGTCCAGTGCCATGCAAAGCGTTCTTTGGTATTGTTGCTACTTATGGCGCTTTAAATTCCCACCGGCAGAAAACCTAAATTAGTGTCCTCTCTTTTTTCAAGCCTCAACCCAAAAATATTTCGTAACTATAAACCACTAATGCCAGGACCCAAACGGTCGCAAATTATTATAAGTAGAAAGGAGGGTAAGATATTAATTGGTCAGGGTAGTTTAAGAAGAAATGAAATTCTATTTTTCAGCACCTTAAATTTGTTCTTGTTACTTATGGCACTTTTTAAGCCCACTGACATATACTGTCTGCGATTTAAGCCGAGATAGCGTCTCCCGTCTTTCAGTAGCACCAACCAGGGCCAAGTGTACGACTTAGCTACTTCATGCCTCACTTTCACAATCCCTTTTTACAGGTGGCAACTTCACACTACTCGCAGATAAAACTTAGAATAACAACCACGACCGAACCACGACTCGAACCCGGGATCAAGGGGATCCATGATGAACACAGATCAAGGGGAAGACACGTTACCCCTAAGCCAGTCCGCTGGCGTTCTTTATTTTTTTTTCTTAGTTAACCTTTATTAGAGGTTATGAGAGAAAAATCTGGGATGACAATTCTATCTAGTTAAATTTACATTTTTGCATATCCTTACTGAACTTTAATAATATGTCTATTTTTTATTTTAGGCTGTCTCTTATTTTGAGCAACAATACGACATAACGCCAACAGAAGTCAAGATGCCTTATTGCTTTGATGCCAACAGATGCATATACACTGTGTTGGGACCTTTATTCGCAAAATCTAAAAAATCAGTCTCCGAAGTACTCGGAATCGAAGACACATCAGAAGCTGTGAAGCTTTTGCTTGGAAAATCCAAACTATGTTTCAGTACTGCATTGAATCTCACCGGTCTTACAAGTCCTCTATTAAACAGGAGAGGCCAAATTCCCTACTATCAGAAGATGATGGAGACTTGGACGTGTGAGTTCAAACAATTTCTGGACGAGGACTCTCTTCTTCTGATGCCAACCTTTCCAGTTACCGCGCCATACCATTCAGGGAGTTATCCGCTCATGTTCAGTGTCTGCTACACGGGTATAATCAGTACTCTTGGGCTACCTGCCACACATTGCCCTTTGGGTCTGGACAAACGTGGATTACCATATGGTATGCAGATTGTGGGTTGCAAGAATAATGATGCTTTGACAATCGCATGTGCTGTAGAGTTAGAAAGAGCATTTGGTGGGTGGAAAACTTGTGAAATGTAACCATCTGGATTTTTTAGCCAAATATGAAGTTCTTTGCACAAATAGAACAGTTTTTGTTTAACTGACGTACTTGAAGATAGGGTGGTTGGTCATAAAGACATTTTTTTTTTCTGATTAAAAAAATAACGAAATATTTAGTGAATATAATATGGTAAAATTTTTATAATGGAATAATCATGTTCTTACATCTTTTCTATTTCAACAGATAGAACAATTAATGTCCTTCTTCTTCTTGTATACAGCCGACCACCCCGCCATCACTGAACGTAGCAGTATCAACAGGATTGGTTGTGGTCGACTTCTGAATAAGTACTGCCCAACCTTACATTGACCGAACAGTCAAATTAACATTCATTTCGGCACCAGTAAATAGTCTTCTTTCTCCCCATCTGCACACTCTCAAACAGTTGGAAGGAAACTATCCATCTTTAACATCATATCCTTCAGGGCTTTGAAATGACCTGGTACGATCAGTACAGTACTTAAATAATTATTGACAATCTTCAGGTCCTTCCTTAACTCTGAGATCTCCATACATTCCATTAAATAGTGATAAACCGTATTAAATTCTTCACAAATACCGTCAATGCTCTCGTCTCGGCCCAAGACCGCCGTGTTGGTTAATGGCAGTTGGGCACCTTAAATATGTCATGACTGCAAAGCCCTCCCAGTGCCCATAATAAATTATACCTCTGGGGGTACTGAATCAGGGATGAGTCGGTCTCTGATTTGGATCTAAATTCTGACTTGCGGATGGATGAATGAGTGTATGAATGAGTTCGACCACTCCCTAAAAAAGGGTTGTGTCGTGTGTGCTCGAGCAAAGTCGTACTTTCACTTTAACGGTGCGCGTTAACAAAGAAAGGCGCACACTCTGCCTTAATTCGAAAGAGCTAAGGCAGAGAAAGACTTTGAAGACTTAACAAGAGAAAGACTTTGTGGTTGGTGCCATTCTGTACTTTTATTCTAATTTTATTTGGGCGTCCTATAAGTTTCATCCCATTTCCAATTTGAGATTAATACACTGTATTTAGTGTTTAAGATATTATTTATTTTGTTATATAAGGGCAATTTTGTAGTATTATCTTCTTCCATCTCACAAGTAGCCGCATTATGCCCTTATTTCCAATTGAATTGTTGCATTAATCGTTGCATTTTGTAATTTAATTTAATTAATTGTTGCATTTTGTACGAGAAATAATCCTCGAAGTGCGCTTTCATTTCGCTGATGGATTTCAAGCACGTATCAGGAAGATAATTTTTTAAAGACAGAAAGAAGTAATAATCAGGTGGAGCGAGATCCGAAAAGTATTCAGGATGCAGTAAAGTATCCCAATAAAACTGTAACAACTCCTCTCTTACGACTAATGTAATATGTGACCTCGAGTTGTCATGATGAAAAACAACGCCTCGTCGGCTCAATAATTCTAACCGGGTTTTTTTCTTCTTCTTTATTTGCTATGACAGCTTTCACTTGATCCAGTTGATGACAGTATTTCGTACAATTTATTTTTTCATTTTCAGCAAGATGGTTGTAGACAATTGTGCCTTTCCAACCCCAGAAAATAGACAAAAGAATTTTTTAATGGCGTAGTCTCATCTTTGCGATAGTTTAGAACTCTGGTACTACTGAAATCGATGATAGACATGCTATTAGATAATCCAGCATATGTTTGCCATAACAGTTGTATGAAGCC
>JAPMOQ010020864.1:442655-467103 GCA_026543055.1 Argiope trifasciata
AGAACTACTGATTATTCTGCGACATGTAAAAAAAATTGTGTTTAGAACTACTGATTATTCTGCGACATGTAAAAAAAATTGTGTTTCGTTTCATAATGCAATTGTTCCATTTTTCAAAGATGATTTTTTGCTTGTTGAAATGTTTGAGCAGCAATAAACTCTGGTCAGCGGTCAAAAGTTTTTAAGCACCTTTTTTATCAGTTTTAATTATATAGCTGCAAAATAAATTAAAAAAATTAACATAATATTTATATTTTTAATTAAAGATCTGTAAAGATAAGAAGATTTGTATGGATGTTAAAAACATATTTTGAAGAAAAAACATAAAATTAATAATATATTTAAATAACATGATATTCAACAAGTTATTACTAAATTTGAATGCCTTTGTTTTGGAGTTTAAAATGAAATCACATCAACAAATACTCAGAGATGCTAATGATTTTTTCTAAATTGATGGTGAAATTCATGATCTTTTACCAGACATATAAATAAATCGTTTTCTATAAAATTTTGTTTCGTATGCATTTTTTGCTTGCAATTTTAAAGCTGTAAATTTATAGAAATTTGAAAAATTTGCATTTTTTAACGCCTTAAAAAGATTTCTAGTTTTAGGTAATGCTTATAGTATAATAACTATTTTGTTTGACTGTAACTGTAACGAAGTCAAATCATGCGATGTCATAGCCGAAAGAGAAACGTAACTACGCCATTTGACTGTATAAATGCTGTTCCATAATGCTTATATGCATCTAGTATTTTGTGAAATGTTTGCATTTTCATCTATCATTTGTGGATGAAATAATTTTATGATTCAGCTTTTCGTTATTGCAATGCAAAAGAGAAATACAGTGGCTCAAAAAATTGAGACTACACCTAATTTTTTCTTGATAAATCCGACTTTCAATATATATATATATATATATATAACAAATTACCGAGAAATCTAAACATGTTTTTATTTTTACGCATAAAAAATGGTTCAATTTAATGAGAGATCAGCGAAAAACATTCAAGTTGAAAAATTTCAGAAGCATTTTAAATAATATACGCAGAAAATTGCCTCGGAAAAATTGAGAATACACCAATGAAATTTTTGCAACATCTCGCATAGAAACGAAGTGTCACTATTAATTTGCATGCCTTTTGGCTCTTTTAATAGCCTCTAAACGTCTCAGTACCGATTCGACCGATTTTTGGTGGTTATGAAGATATTTTACTGAATTTTTTATGCAACGCTGTAAATAAGCTTTGTTTTTTATTTTGTGTTTTTGAGCCACTTTTTCGAGTGTAGTCCCCGAATACTCAATGGCTTCGATGTAAGGGTACTATTGTAGTTGTGTAATTGCTGTTTATAATGAAAGAAAAAAACATATTTCGACTTTATGTGCATTCTATTTTGGCCCGTTGTCGTACTGGTAAAGGAAATTTCCATCTAAACATAAAATTTTCCGCAATTTTCTTTGGATTGCTGTTAAGTGTATCCAAGTAAACCATATGGTTTATATTCTCATCTGTAAGAATTAAATTTCCTACTCTGGGTGAAGCCATGCAACCTCAAATCATGATGGAGTCACCATGATGTTTAGCTATAGCATGTGATCCAAAACAGTATTAGGATTTCTCCATCCAGTGCAAAGGCCGTCACTGTCAAAAATTTTGAGTTTTCTTTCATCAATAAACATAACTTTCTTCTAAAAGTTATTGGTCTTCAACTGGTGAGTTTTTGCAAACTTCAAATGCTTTTTCTGAATGTGTAAGTTGATCAATGGTTCACGGTTCCCCTCCAACAATACGGCTTTTATATCTAGCTTGTCTGATTGAATTTTTTGCACACTTTCAGCATATATTTCTGACAATGATTGGAAAAGTTTCTGCAGCAAGTTGGATGCACCATATAATCGCAGAAATCTAAAAGAAAGGGTTAAAAATTTGTGTTTTGATGGAAATTCCATTTACCATCATGACAACGACACCAAATAGAATGCACATAACATCAAAATATGGTGGAGTTTTTAATTGTAAATAGCAATTGCACATACTACCACAGTACCACTACATTAATGCCGTCGAATATTCGAGGGCCATACTTGAAAAATTAGTCCAAAAACGCTATATACGAAAGAAAATCCATATAAAACAAGTGTTTCAAGAAAAATGCAGTAAATTATCTTCAGAACCAACAAAAATTGATCGAATCGGTACTATAACATTTACAGGCCAGCCATTATAAGAGCCAAAAGATATGAAACTTAAGAGTGACACTTTCTTTATATGCTAGATATTGTAAAAATTTCATTGGTGTACTCTCAATTTTTTTAGCCAAAATTTTTTGTGCGTGTGTTTATTTAAAATGCTTCTGAAACTTTTCAATTTAGAAGTTTTTCGTTGATTTTTCTTTATTTTTTAAAAAATTAAACCTTTTATTACGTGTTAAAGTAAAAAAATGTTAGCACTTCTCGGTAATGTATTGTTTATATTGAAAGTTGGATTTATCAAGTAAAAGTAAGGTGTATTCTCTTTTTTTTTTTTTTTGTTCTCTCTTTATGCTTATATATATATATATATATTCAGTCATTTATTAAATTGTGAAAAATAAGAGATTGCTATCATACATATTGAAAAAGGTAAAATTTTGAATTTCAAGTTGGTATAAAAATATTTCTACTAAAATAATTTCTTTCGAAATTGCTGCGAAAACAATAAAAATTTGGTTAATTTAAATATTTTAGTTTTAAAAATTCGAAAAAATTATTTCAAAATTTATGCTAAAACCTTTTTAAAAATTTAAACCTCTGATCCAATCTATTCGAGAAAATCCGATCTAAATATCTGCATAATTAAGATAAACAATTCTATTCTTGTAAAATAATTTTAAACACAATCTTGATATATTTTTAAAGAAGATCGCTACTTAATATTTTTGCAAGAAGAAAGATAAAATGCTTAAAATTTAAAATAAAATATTACTTTTCCAATGTTTTAAAAATATTAATCGTAAGAGAATTTGATATGAATTAAAGCCAAACGATTTTTATCGAATGTTTCTGTCATTATGCGATTCCAAAAAAACTTGGAATCGTTCCAAAGATAAAATCAGCATTACTTACATTCGATCAAGGATTCTTGGATCCTCTTTCGCACAGTCTTAATAGGATTTTAATGGTGATCAAAAGTAGCTCAAACGAGGATAAAATGCGATTGTAAAAATCGGTTTGTGACATAATATTTCAATTTTTGCTCGAGATTCCTAAGAAGGTTCCGTTTAAGGTTCACTCGTGCGTTCAGAATATGAATCTTTTAATTGAAGAAGAATAAATCGTTCGTATTCGTCCTTTTGATATGCTTTGAAAATAATCCTGAAAAAAAAAGGTTTTTTTTGTTTATTTTTGAAAAGTGTACTAATTCATTGTTAGGTGTTATTTTAATCTTTAAAACACAGAAAAAAATGTGCTAATAAGTGCAAAATTCAATTAGAGCAGAAAAAAATCTTATAATCCTGTTTACGTTATACAAATTTCTGATAATTAATGTAAAAATAATCAAAAGATTAATTTTATTATAACTTTAAAAAAGATAATTTAATTGTTAATTTAAAATTTTTTCTCATAGATTTGATACGATTTTGTTGCATAGATAGATTCCTCAAATTAAATAAATAAAAAATTAAAAAATTAAACCTACTATCGTAAGTTTCAAATTATTAAGACATTATTTGTCTTAATTAATTTAAGCTATTAACCAGATTAAACCGGTATGAAACAATCACGACACCTTTCTCTCTCTCTCTCTCTCTCTTTATATATATATATATATATATGTTTACAAATAATAAGTTACTAAACAATAAATTGTTCAGCATATTCATTTATATAGAATTTTTATGAAAACGATATTTTAATAAACACACTTTTTTTCTCATTTCTGAGACCATAAAACAGTTTCATGATCGATTAATCTTGTAACAGGAGTCAAATCCTTCAATTTTTCCCTCTTAAGAATGAATGAAGTGAACCTGCTGGGGAAAAGAGAAAAATACTTTTATCAAAACTGTTATTAAACATAAGTGAAGTTTTTTTTAACATATTATAAAAATTAAATTACTTAATTTCCTCCAAAAAAAATTACCTTCCATGGAAATTACAGCTATAATGCCATAGCTCTACATCACGCTTTTAAAAACTCATGCGCTGTCAAAGAAGCATACGCAATAATAAAGCAATACTGGTAAAAGCAAGTCGACCTTTTAAAAACGCATCTGCTTTCCAAGAAGCATAAATGATAATAATGCAATACTGCTAAAAGCAAGTAATAAATTTATGCGATTGAAAGATGAATACGAATATTGCCATTTATGCTTTATTCATTGCCTGCGTGATTTCGAATTTCAATTTTTTTTGTTGCCTTCAATTAATCAAAACCTCTAAACAAAAACAGGATCACGTTCTCACATAATAGTACATTTTATAATTAAGATAAATTAATATTGCTTTTGTAATATCTTCATAAAGTGAATCTAAATAAAATAACAGTGAAATATGATATTAAACAATTTAAATTATTAGTTTTATTGTCCTTACCAGTTTTAGTTTCATTATCCTTTATCTCATGACATTTTATTTCGGAATTAATAAAATCTTATAGTTCAAGTAATTTACGAACTACTTTGTAATTTCATTTAAAATTTAAATTATTTTAAAATTAACCATGTGGTGGAATGAAAGTCATTATATGTGCAGTGGAAGCAAGTGGATCCATATTTTCGGAAACATTTCTTTAATAATCACATTTCACTCAAAACACGAAGGCAAAACAGAACATTCCCGCGCGCACCTTAACAGAACAGCATTTCATCTCATTACAATTAAAATCGCAACGCACTATGGGATGCATACCTAATCAGACAGTGTTATCTATTATTCAAAAGAGAAGATAGAGAAATGCAACTGCTGTAACCGAAATTTTATTGTATTTCCGCAATAGTTACCGTTCTATCTTTTTTATAAATCTTGAGAATTTTTTGAAAATAATTGTTATATAATTTTGTAAATATATAATATATACATTTATTCATATACATATAATATATATATTTTACCTTTTATACATATAATGTATACATATTTCCTTTTTTCATATTCATATAATCTATACATTTATTCATATATAATCTATACATTTATACATTATATTTTTTATATGTAATATATACATTTATTTCATTGCCACAATCAATTTCAGATCATTTAACTTATTTTTTTCGATATTCAATCGAAAACAATCGAATTCGATATTCAATTTAAATATGATATCATGGAATTCAATTCCATTTTGAAGGCTCTTGAACCTGTGGATTATAAACAGAGCAGATTTTTAAGACATCAAAATAAAGCTCCTTTAAATTGTTCACAAATTTATGCTTAAAAATACTCTTAATGGATCCAGGATCATCATGTTAGGTATAAGAAACTTAATTGAAATCTAATACAATATTTGTGCATGGCCAGATGGTTGGTTAACGAAGGCAGTTAGTATTAAATAAATCTGATTTTTGGGATACGATATTCTATCTTTCAAACATCAAATAATAGTTTTATAGCACACTTTAATAGCTGAATTTTAGTCAAATTATAGTTTCATAAATTGGATACATTTTTTATCTAAATATATCAATTGGTTCTTGGTTGTTGTAACGACAACCAAAAAGCAAAAGAATAAATTTCGTCAATTTGGCAATTTCAATCATCAAACTAATATTTATGCACTTGAACATATTTTTATAATTTGGCGAAATTTTTTGTTGGCGCTTTTTGGTTGCCATTCAATTCGAATTGTATGCATGTAAACTTTACGGTACCTACAAAGAAAGAACTTATACAGTACAAAGCATATGAAATATTAGATATATAATGTATGGAATATCTTTAACTTTTTAGAAGTTCTTACAAATCCATTGCGTGTATTTTAGTGACATTAGTGTATTGGCTTATGTTGTTAAACATCGTCTAAATTTATGTTGTGATGTCATATCGTTTTTCTTCCTACATTAAGGGCCATAGATAATATGCATTAAATAGCATGTATCATAAGAGCATTTTATTTCTATTTTGCTAGTACTGAATGGGATTAAGAAAAAATTGTTAACTTCAATTTTTCGACAAAAATTAACATTAAAATATTGCAGTCTTAAGTGGTAATGATTACATTCACATATGTATTTGGGGCAAAATGTCTGACCGCATGCAAAATTCACTTACTTACTTTGCTGTTTTTTTATTTAGTTCATATGCACATAGGTAACCAGATTAACAAAGATTCAAAATTATTGACGAAATCTATTCAAAATTTGACTTAGGATCCTCAGGATATGTCTGTCTGGTTATCTATATTAGCATCACCCCTGTCTTGATACTAATATATTCGTGTTTAATGACGGCAAACTGAATTTCATCAGTTTAGCTTCTTGACTTTTTAAAATAGTGTGTTGACGGACAGACTGCACGAGTACACACAAACACAACTGCAAAAGTAATTTTTCAGATTTAAGATTGACTAAATCGTAATAATTCAATTAGTATATGTAGGTAATGGTGCACGTTCTGTTTTCACAATTTAATTAGAAAAAACTAAAATTAAGGACTTGAAAAACAACTTCTTAGGACTGTAAAAATTAATTCATTAATTTAATTAAAAATTAATTTAAAAATAATTTTTTTCAAATAAAAATGAGAGCTTCGTTTAATATTGAACATAAATAATTGTTCTTTGAAATTAAAGATAAAATTCCGTCTTATACTTTTCTGTTGTTTCTCAAAACGTATTCACGATGTTATTTCTGTCCACGGTTTTATCATTAAGAGCATACTAAATGTTTTTCGTTTCCTCCTTCTACTACCATTTTTTTTTCTCGCTCCAAGAACATCAAATGCCTGCAAGTAATAATTAGGGTCAATTAAATGACATTAACACTCATTATTGATTGAAAAAAATATTTTCCCAGTCAGAAAATTGTTTAAAAGTTTGAGAATTTTTTTTCTTCAGTCAAACGATTATTTCCAAGAAACATTAAGATCCATTTTATTAAGATTTTTTTCACCTGCTTGATTTTTATATAACTGTAACCGCTCAACAATCCAGAAGGTACTGGAAAGTAATGCCAGGGTTATGTCAGGTTTACTCTCGACCAGATATAAGTCGACAAGTAGACAGAACATTCTTAGAAAGGCACTGATTTATACTTTCCATAACTTCATAAGAAAGATACAGGCATTCCATGCTTGACTATGAATTGCCATTTTAGCATCCCTGAATTTTTCTTTTTCACTGCGTATTGTAGTAAAATGATGGATATTTACACAAAGAAGCATGGTAAAAAAGGTCAACATTGTGAAATTTAAAAAAAAATAGAAAAAAGGCAAATAGAATGACAAAAAAAACTATAAATTGTCATCAGAAAGAATAAAGAGCAAAACATGGCGAAATTAATCTTTAATAAGTGATCAATTTTTTCACACCAAAATAAAACTGCCAAATTCTACCAAACGCATGCAAAATATGAAAAAAAAATACAATACAGTGACATGCTATTGTCCATCATTACAATTATTTGTCATCAGCCGAACTGCATCTTTCAACCTTTCTGCGCATGCCTGGCCCACGGGCAGTCTTATAACTGGCTGAATATAAATCCAGCATGAAGCTGTGGGATTCATCTGGGAATAAATGCTACTCTTGAATTTCTGATTAGAGAAACTCGTGACTTTAAACCAGAAAAAAAATTGCTCAAAAAATTATGCAAGACAACTAAATCTGTCAAATTGTCATTTTTGAATAATACATTATTTAAATTTTCAAATGAGCTTAAAATTGACTTCTTCAGATAATAATTACCGTTTGAAAGTAAATTAAAATAAAAATTGCTTTTTTAACAGATAAACCATATATCACTCATGTCTAAGAAAAAAAATAATTTGATCTCTACTTTAAAAATAACGTAAAACAATCAAAGATAATGTTTTTTTCATTGCAGCTTCGTTCCTTATCTCAAATCTTTATCGTGACAGCCATATGATTTCACCTTGTAATTTTCCGTGATGCTTTCAACAAGTTGGCTTTTGCATAAATTAATTTTATATATCTATGTTAATGCAAAAACATTTTAATTTCACCTATTTCATTTCATACATGATTGAATTTTCGTGAGTTGAAATCTGAAATATTTCTCAGCATTGAAGGTATCATTCTCACACGACTCACAAAATTTGATACATAAGTTCAGCTAAGCGTTTCCATTGCTGTCGTGCTGTGCTTGGATTTTTAAACTATTTTTTAAAGAATAATCTGTTTCGTGGGAAATTAAAAAATAACTAACGATTATGTTAGAAACGAAATTAAAACGAAATATCGATTATGTCAAATCATTATCTAAATGAAAATTTTGTTCAATTTAAATACTATTCAAATGAAACTGAAGCCGGCGTTTTGGTATAGGGGTAACGCGTATTCCCTGTGATTTGGTGTCCCGGTTCGGGCTTGGTTGTTCTTCATCTGTGTTTTATCTATGAGGCGTGTGAATGTGCCCCCTGTAAAAAGGGGTAGTGCAAGTGAATGTGTTTGTGTATCATCTTCATTATGAGCTAGAAGTCGAACTTCTGCTCCCTGGGTGCTCAGGGGTCTTTACCCTCCGAAGCTACCGCGGGGTATATGTTCCATAAATATGCCGCGAATACAAAAACCGTGAATACGGAATAGCAATTTATATGGGATTAAGGGGGATACGTTCCTAGGTGACAAAATAATTTAAAAAAAAAACAAATATATAAAATAATCAATTTAATTGAAGTTTTTGAGCATTTTGATTAATTATCTTAAGGCTTAGACAATGGTTTGAAGAATTTTGTAATTTTTTCTTCCTTGGCAGTTTTTAAAAGCTCCTTCAATTCAGACTGATAAGCAGCAGTCGTATTAGCAATTTGTCTCTTAAAAATAAGACTTCGTTCCATAGACGTTCATAAAGAAATCGCAAAGCTCATTTCACATTCTTAAACCTTCACTAAGATTTTTCAAATGAAATGTCACGCTTTCAGTGCTTGTTGAAGCCTCTTCTTCAATGGGCTATAAATTTAACATTTCTTCCAAGTCGGTTTCAATCAAATCTTCATCTTGCGATTCAAGCATTCCCTGAATGTCACTTGATTCTATCTGTTCGAACCCATTTCGTCCTATTCCATTCGCGATATATATATATACCTTGATTTTAGTAACATCATACAAATTCT
The DNA here is from genome assembly GCA_026543055.1 of Argiope trifasciata. Lineage (NCBI taxonomy): Eukaryota > Metazoa > Arthropoda > Arachnida > Araneae > Araneidae > Argiope > Argiope trifasciata. The sequence continues at coordinate 451,934 of JAPMOQ010020864.1, forward strand.
ACATTATATTTGTAAAAGAATAAAATAGTAGCCCAAAAATAACGATATATTCACATGCATAAATATTTTAATAAATGATTGAAATATAAATCTTTAAATAACGTTATACTAAATTTTAACTAAAAAACTATTTTTTCGTGAAATATTTACCTTCCTTTAATTATTTAATTTATAATTTTGTAAAATTTAGTACATATCGGAAAATTATAGGTGACCTTATCTTTTTCCACGTTAAAGATTAATAATTGAGAATTGTATTTCTCTTCACTTTCCAAATTCATGGCACTAACTTGAAAGTTTCTTTTGGTTTCAAAAAGGCTAACGGAGCTATTTTCCATAACAAGCTAATCCTCCCAAACAATAATACTTCACTGCCGAATTGGCGTTTAGAAAGCACAGTTCGTTCACGATATAAATCATGCCAAGAAGTCAAGTTCGTCCAAATTAAATTTATTTTCATGAGAAAATTATGCTACTCCATTTATTTCGATGAACAATATGCAATTTTTCCCAAACTAAACGATAAATCATTTGTAGTTTTGTTAAATTTATCATAAAATAAATAAATAATTTTTAGTTTTGTTAATTTTGTGTTTGTTGTGACTGTTTTCTAATTTTGATATATCTTACATGCGAAAATTTTAAAAATAAATAAAAACTAAATTTTTAAGTTTTTTTTTTAATGCAAATGTTTTAAATCATACAGCGCACACAAATCTACTCAAACAAGGCAGATGAGATTCCTTTTCAATTTGCGTAGAGATTGATTTTCAGAGAGGGATCGTTTAAGTATGGTTCTTTTTATTCAATTAGACTGATATAGGTTTTTTTTGTCAGATCGTTTATATATAGCATAGTTGTCATGATCATTCAAAAATTTATTCACCGCACTTTTTGAATATCTTAATCGTTTTGAAATTTATTGATTTTATTTATTTGAACAACATCGTCAACATAATCAAATAGTCAGCATCGTTTCTCTTCACATAACTGTTTTCCTTTTATCATTACTGAAAAAATATGACTTCATTAAATATGCGTTTAACCAAAAGCAGAAAGAATGTTAATATATAAATATTTATAATAAAAACATGAGAAATAAAACTACACAATATAATAATGAACAACACATAATATTTTTATCAAAAGAATAATAAATTTTTTACTGCCAAAGCGTGTCATAAAAATGAACAGCATCACTTGCGTTAATAAAACTAATATGCGCAGTTTAAAATTATTTAATAAAATCGTTTGCTTTTATAATCAACTACAATGAACTGAAATCGTTTGGAAAATCTATCTGTACAATAAAGAAATGATTATTAGATTGTATTAATAAACAATATCGTTTGCGATAATAAAACTAATATGCTCAATAAAAAAAAATGGTAAAATCATTTGCTTTTATAATTGAATTCTAATATATTAAAATCACTTGAAAAAGCTTTTTGCGCAATCTAATGACTGATTAAAAGTGGAAATAAATTCAGAATAAAATAAAAACAATAAATTTTGTTTCCAACTTTCACTTTCCATAAATATTTTACTGATTTAAATATAAAACTTTAAATAACGTTACACTAATTTTAACTTAAAGAAATTTATATGAAATATTTACTTTCCTGCATTATTTTATTTATATTATTATAAAATTTAGTAAATACCTGAAAGTTATAGCTGACGCTATCTTTTTATTCAACCACAGTGTGTCGTATTTCGATTTTTTTTTTTCTATTTTTGTTATTCGGAATTGAATATTTGATGTTAAGCAGTTTCTATTATTCTATGTTATTCATTTCTAGAAATAGAAAAATTCTGTAAAACATGCGATGAGTAATATATATATATATTAAAAGCATTAAGAATTTTAAACCAATTTCTGAAATCATCTAAAAACTAAAATTATTTCGGAACGGTAACTAAAAATTATTTTAGAAACGAAATTAATTTTATTGTATTTAAACTAAAAATTAGTTCAGTAGTAAACAGTAAAAAGTAATCAAAAACAAAAGCATAATGAAAATGAAACCTATTTTAGATACAAACAAGAATTAAAATTATTTCGGAAATGAAATTAAACATCTGAACCGAAACTAAAAGTGATTTCGGATTCAAATTTAAGGAAAACTAAAAAGCCCCCCCAAAAAAAGCTTCATTGTATTTATGCAGCTACTACTAAAATACAGGTGAATCTAGATAAATCCAACTATATTCACTATCTCAAAAAATCGATAAATAACTAACCCAAAGCCTGCCTTTGTTTTGTAAGAAAGAAATTTGATACATTTTTCCTTCAAAAAGTATCAAGGATGGAATTCTAAAAAAAAAAAATCAAAATAATAAAGTCATTTGCGTAAAAAAAGTATCTAAATGACTTTTTTTTATTACTGTATACCTTTAGAGCTTCAATATTCCATTTACCAAGAAGGAAACTTACCGAACAATCATATCATTTCCTCTTACCAAAGAAAAATCTATTATCTAGGTAAGAAGAAGAATCTAATTTTCCTTTAGTTAGAATGACAATGGTAAAAAATCCAAAAGAATTTCCTTTTCGAACACCAAAAACCGTGTATTAAATAAAAGCAACAGAAAAAAAAACTCAAAGAGATCAATTGAGTCCAAAGCCACTTCTTTTATGATCAACTCAAGTCGTTTCATTTCTACTAATGGTGATTTTTATAAGACAGTCATTCCCTAAAAATAATTATCATTAGCTGTTCGACCGTAGAGTAATGAACAATTATAGAAGGCAATGAAGCAAATGACACCTTCGAAACATGGATTCTTCTTATGATAGAAAAGAATGCAGCGGGAAAACGAATAGAAGAAGAAGAAACAAAAGTAAGAATTTTTTTTTTTTGGCGTGGAACAAATGGATCTAGTTGAAAGTTCTGATGAGTGCAAACCCGCTGAACCTTTCATAAAGGCAAGACTGGGTATTATTAAAAGTGAAACAATCGCAATGTTTCTAATTTTATTTTAATATACGTACTTCGCTTGAAATTATGGTGATTAAATATCATTTGTATTCTATTAAGTAAATATTTTTAGAGTGTTTAAAAGGGAAAAAGGGAAAGAAATTTAAATATAGTTATCCAGTTTATGTGAATTGTAATGAACTTAAGAAAAAGGGTTAATGTTACTGCAAAAACAGTATAGATTCAGAAAGCTATTAAGATGAAAAATTTTAAATAAAATAATTAGGGTTGAATGCGGTTTTTGTTACGTCATTCAAAGCGATCGGATTGAGAATACAAAAAGAAGATACTTACTGTTCGTTCTCGAATTCTAAAACGCTTCTCGTTTCTGCGCATGCGTCAGAATGTGTTTATTTAGTCAAAATAGCGAGAGGAAAGTTGAATGGTGGAATGATTACATCCATAGATGTATTTCTATTATTTAAGTTTGACAAATTAGTCTTGGAAATAGAATTGAAAAGATTTATATTAAACCAAATTTGTCTTAAATAAGGCTGATTTATTTAATTGATAATACTGTAAAAGCCATTAAAATCTTTATTTACATTTTCTTTTTAGAAAAAAAAAACATATTTCATTTCTTGCAAACATGTGCTGATAATCACATTTTTATATGTTTAATTTGCAATAAGAATTTATTTTTTATTTTGAGTTTTTGTCAATCTGATGGCAACATATTGATAAAAGATAATTTTTCCCCTTTCACTCGTAACACGCGCTTGCATTTTAAGTTTTATTTTTACTGTTGAAAAATATTATTCAATTGTTTTTTTAAAAATTCAATAAAAATAGAAATTAAATTTATTAATCAAAATATTAGCATCACTAAAAAGATGTTCTATAACTTTAATATGATGTAAAATTCAATTTTGTGCTATAATATTTTCGAAAGTTACAACGGAAAAGCGTAGAAATTTCGCTTGATTTTTAATTAATTCACCTTCTAATTAAAAATTCGAAAAAAGGGCTCCGAAGTGTACATTCCCGACCTCCAAGGTATACATGTGCCACATTTGATAGCTCTAGGTGAAAAGGTCTAGCCTGTAGAAAGGTTGGCTCAACACACATATTAAGCTTGATTATAAGTATAGTTTTCTGCTCACAGAACATAATACATTACTCCTTTTTATTTTGAACGGTGGATTAACAATGAAAAAATATTTTTGATTTCAATATGTTAATAAAAATTTCAAACGCCTGTATTATTTTTTTACTTTTTATTCTGCAATAAATATGAAATCCTATTAACTTTTTTTTCAATTTTACTACCAATAGCACTTCTCCTGTAGAATTAAAATTTATTAAAAATAATCGATTAATTTACACTATGTTCGTGAAATATGAAATAATTGTGTACCATTTAAAATACACGGAGGTATAAAATTTTAGCACTCTAATGCGTAAAGAATTCGGTGAAAAATTACCTATAAAACCTGCGCATGAGCACAGGCCTTGAAGTGATTTCGATTTTTGTATTTGTATGCATAGGGAGTAAAATAAATAGACGCTTACTTACAAATATTTGAAAATAACCTAAGATAAAATCTTTCTGTGCGAACAGAAAAAAATATATATTTAAGAATTCCCTTTTACAGAAGTCATTTATATAATTGAAGACAATATGAATACTGTTTAATGTATTTAAATTGCTTTTATACAATTTTATAAAACATGTTTGTAAATCACAAACTGACTACTCTTGTGGCGGTTCTCCACTGCGGAACAATTTTGGTTCCTTTATTTATTATTATTATTATTTATTATTGTAAATTTATATTTTAAAAATTGGTGGCAACACCCACTTTTGTTTCTTTTAAAGTTTTGATTATTTCATGTATATTTAATTTGTTAAGTAGTATTGTGTTTTATGGTAAATAATTTTTCTTAAATCAGAACGCAGAGAAGTGGTATTCTTTAAGAAGCAATGAGAACTTTTTGTTCTGAAAGAATGAATCATTTTCTTCTGTTATCTCCTGGTTATTATTTTTAAACAATTTTTGTGAAAACGAATTCTGAATTCAAAAAGAATAAAGGAAAAAGGCAGTTGTGTTTTGGCTTAGAAGGTCTATGTTTGTTTTAATCAAACCTTTTTTTGGTCATGGAGTTGGCCGATTCCGATGTGAGATGGAGTCTAAATTAATTAATGTCTAAGACAAATCTGCCCGCATTATACTCTGACCACACGAAAAAAAAGTTGAATTACCGGACAGTCACAATGGCAACATTGCAGAAGCTGTGGCTTTGTCCTATGGGTCATTACGGGCCACGTAACAACCCGTCCTGAAGGAAATACATCCTATCATCTGTGGGAGACGACACATCCCTACCTTTTCGTGTACCCACAGGGATGACGAGAATCAATCACCCTACCGGAAACTTCTTATTTTCAATTTCGATGTACTCCCTAGTGGAACAATAAAATTAGAATTTTGTAACTAATCTTTTTTTATTCATTTTCTCAACGGCCAGAGTTCTGAAATATTGTATACATATATGCTATCAATGACCATCTATTTATTTATTATTTCCATAATTTATTTATTATTAAAACGATTAATTTAATTTAATTTGTATTCCATGCCAATAGCGTCATATATTTGTAAATTTGATAAACGAATAGATTTTGAATTTCCATCATACTTAAAATAATAAGTTAGTAATAAATACTAACATATTTTGTTATGAAAAATAATAAAAGATTTATAGATTTGGTAAAATTTTGTTGAATATCTACCCTGTATTATATCATTCTTGCTTTACTAACGTTTTATAAGAGTAAAGCTTAAGCAGTAATTTAAATGTCTTTGACATTATATTGACTATATATTTGTAACTATCATTTATAAAATGATGAGGTATGTTTAAATAATTGTAAGCAACAAATAGGTTTTGATAGAGCCATTTAATCATCAAAATAGTTTGATTTACTCCAGTAAATACATCGTGTTGAAAAGATTTTTGTGAAAAGTACAGGAAGAAATAATTTTAAGAAATAAAGATACTTTCTAACTATAAACTAATCCTTTTATACGTTAAGAGTATTATATTTTAAAATAGTCTGTGCTAATTCAGATTTAAAGAATAACGAACGATTTTTAGCTTATGTACAAAAAAAGCCATAAAAATATAATAGTATAATGGAATTTCCTCGTAAATCATTCTAAAAATTATATCTGAAGTTGAAATATGATTTCTTATTCAATTTTAATAAAATATACCACAAAATGTTATTCTAATAAGACTAATTTTTCATGTTACGTATTCTAATTCTGTAGAAAAAAAGGAAACCCAATGCATGATTTTTAGGTTAACGAATCAGATATATTCCAAGTTCGTCCTAATCTCAATTTCACTTCATTATACAGTCCATGCACGGAATTCAAAATATGGAAAAGCATCACTGCAACCGTATAAATAATAAATAACGAAAATAATCAATACTAAAAAAAGAATGGCAACGGAGAAGGATTCTTCGTTTCATGCTAAAAGATGTTCTTTCTGAAATCCAAAAGTGCTGGAAGGGAAACTCTGACTAATGTACCGTTTCGAAAATAGCAGCTGCAGTCATTAAGTTGGCGCAGAATCCTTCGAGTTTGTTGAGCAGGTGGTTTCGTTCCATATGAGTGGTTGAAGGATGTTCTTTTGTCAATCGCAAGCACTGTTTTTATCAATGAAAAAAGTAAAAGGCGAATGAAGCTTGCGAGTTCGCTTTTTAAAAGAAACATGATCTTTGTTAATTAGTAACATGTTCGTCAAGAAGCGAATCACATTTTAAAGAATCTTAAGATTCTATTCTTTTTCTAAGTTACTGAATAGTGAAAAAAGAATTTTTTTTTGAAATATATTATTGCTTAGTACAGTTCACTAATAATAAGTATTATTATTAGTAAAACTATGATTGAAAGTTGTTATGCTTACGTTAAAAAGGTTCTTTTTTTCCAAGCCTAGTTTTTTTCGCTGCTAACTTGGTCATGGTATAACTTTCGAAACCTTTTGTTTTTTATTATATAAATATAAAGATCATATAACAAAGGAGAAATATGGAACGAATATAACATAATATTGCATGCCAAGATAGAAATATATGTCGTTAATATTAAATGACGCTTTTTCAGCTTAACGGCTGATGAAATAACGTTAAAAAGTAGGCCAAACTGCTCTAAAAAATTCTGCCAGTGTTTAATCCTTATGTATCATATTGTAAGGCTATATAAGATTTTACCTATTTCGAATAAGATCGTAGATGGTTCATCCAAATGAAAAAATGGAAAAAAAGATTTTTTCCCCTTTTTTTTTCTTTCAATATTAATAGTAAAAAGTTTATTTAAATTAAGAAAATTGTTTTTAATCATAATTATTAAATTTATAACTGAAAGAAGTTTGATAAATGTCACCTCTTAGTAATTAATAATTGATAATTCCTTTCTTAGATTTTTTAAAAAATACATGTCAGTTTAAATTTATTATTTGCTGTTTCTATGTTACCCTTGTTAAGGAATTTTAGTTTAGAACCTTAAGTTAGCAAATTGGAAAGCCAGATCTAGCAAGAACTGGACTCGTATTCTTCATCTTCGCGAAAAAAAATAATGAAATCCTCGCATTTTACCAATCAAACTACGCTCACTAATTTCAATTTCCGTTACAAACTGCTGAAACTCTATTTAAAGTGTTAAAAATTAATTATATTTAATGAATGAATTAATATTTGAAAAAAAAAGAGAACTGTATTAACATCGAGTTTCATCCACTACAAGTTTTTAAAAATGCATCTGAACTCGAGTGGATGAATAAAAAGTATTTTATTAACGTTTGAACATTTGGACACGGTTTATAAATAAATATATGTAGGGAGAGTGTGAACTAATATTAGGAATTAAAGGCAAAATAAATAAACAGGACATTGCATTCCTCTTGCTTTGATCAATTTCTATTCATTCGGGTCGATAGACAAATGGACTTAATTCTAGAAATGATGTCTTTTAAATTCTTGAATGTGCTAGATTAATCATTCATCCTAGGTTAATCAAAAGTGGAAGACAAATTTCTTGACATCCAGATTATGATGAATGAAAATCTTTGATAAAGATTTCAATCAAGACTTTTCTTTTTTAACTAAGTCAAAGAACGATAATGAGACTTTAAATTATTTTTAGCTTTTAGTAGTGATTGCGATACTTCAGTCTACCTGAATCTTCTTCATTTACCTCATTTTCATTACCTCATTACCTCCCATTTATCATAAAGTTGTTATTCGCATTAGCCTGTCTAAAACTGAGAATACTGAGCTATTTTCAGAAACCCATATCTGATAGAATATCGTCAGCACTTTCCGTCAGCAAACGACAACGAAAGTGACATCACTTCAAAGTTACACATGATTGGTTAAATTTCGTTTAATAAATTTGGTTATATATTTTTTTTTAATTTGGTTATATTTCCGTCACTATCGACGGCGTTTTCTAGTTTGTTAGAAAAAGTTGTCGATTATTAAAAACTGGCTTGACCGGTTCTGAGGGTAGAAACGGAAAATTGCTGAAAGGAAAGCGCAGACAATATTTCGCCGTGTGACAACACCTTAAGAGACATATAAACATTCATTTTTATTTATATAGATTATTTGTAACGTTTACGTCTCATAAAACCGTGAGACTTCATTGTTAAATGTAAAAATCTCCTATCATTTTTCCTCTAACACTTATTTTGAGATATTAAAACCATCCAAACGCATGCGCAAAAGCGTGGGGGATTTTACAATTCGTTGTCAAATGGTATTTTATCACTTCTCTTGATTGTACAATGCAATTTTGTATTCACAATCTAATTTCTCCCGTTAGAGAAATAAAAATTATAAAAACAAAAATATATACTATTTTGCATTGTTGGTGTTCTCTTAACTATAGTGGAGACAATTTAAAAAATTCTAGTACAAACCGAAAAAATGGTATTTAAGCTTGTGAATACCATTGTTACAAAACTGTACCTCAAAACTGTGGCTCAAATGCTGGTATTCGGTATCCCGGTATAGCAATTCCTAGGCTACATTTCTGCCTGGATAACGGAGAAGTACCTTTTAACGGAAAGTACTTTCCCTTATACATAATATAGTGACACTTTAGTGATCCTCAGACTTTCAAACTTGAGATTTTGACGAATCTCAACATTTTATATCCCCTGAAATCGAAAAACATATTTTTTGGAAAATGGCGGCCTGCCTGTCTGCGAGTTTAGTTCCGCAGCATTGCCTCTTCTCAAGGATCTAGGAAGAAAATCCAAAGAATGATTCGTCACCTCGAAGAAACTCAAGATCTATTTAGATTCCATGAACATTATTCCTAAGAATAACACCATATATCCATATATTGCCACCATTTATCCATATCCAAATTTTCTATTATTTTTGTGTTTATCATAGCTATTCTCTCTTTTTTTTCTTTTGTCCTCGTTTTCTAATTTTTTGTAAATATTTTTTGTTAGTATTTTTCAGAATTTTGTAATCACAAACAAACTATAAGGCTGTTTTTGTAAATTAGCGCAAGTTTTCAGTCTCTACTTGATAGTTAGTTTAATAAGCTAAATCCAATTCCCATTTGAACTTCAAAAAGTTCATTTCTATCGGCTTTTTTTTACCCCTTTACTTTCTACTTAAAATTAAAATCGCTTATCAAATTTCAATCTATAATTGTTAGGCGTCATACAATAGTCCCAGGGATGGATATAACAGGAGTGTCTTTCCATGTCTCTCCCACTTCATGCTTATTACACTATTTAAGGTATTTGACCACGTTCGAAAGAAATTTTTTGAAAAGGATTTTTTTTTAACTATTTAAAACTAAGGTTTATAGATAGATTGTCAATTATTATACAAAATACTATTAAAACAACTAAAATATTTGGAAACATTGTAGTAAATTCTAATGAAATTTAACCAAAACGGTTAACACTCCACTCAAAATTAAAATGCAGGGATCCTATTTTTCTTTGTACACAAATTATAGAATATAATTATAAATGAAATGAACCAAAACCTAATAAACATTTTGCGATGCAACGAGATAATGGGAAAAATATACGTATAAATGCATTTTTCCCTTAAAATTACAACTTAATTTTTCTAAAAATACTTATAAATGAAAAAGTATTTCGCCAACTATAACACATTTGGTTCATTTCATTGCTCATATTATTCAAAACACACGCTGAAATTTTCAGATAAATACATCTATTAGTTTCTGAGGTAGCATATTAACGGTGGAAATTTTTAATGAAAATTAAAGTTTTGAGAAAATGGAAGTTAAAGACAAAGTTTAGCTGAAAAAATAGGTGACCCTGGATGATAGGTCAGACCTTCATTTCCCTAGAAAAGATGAACTGTTTTGGAAAGAGGAAAGTCTGAACTACAAGAAATAATAATATAAAAAATATTCGCCCATGTGGTCGATAACCAGTGTTTTTAACGTAGTCGGATACCTTAAATAACCAGAGGGTTATAGTATAGTTGCAGGAGAATAAAGTAGTTTTGTGTGTCTGCCCGCGACAACGAAAACTAAAAAACGCTTTGGGCCAGATAGTTGAAATTTTGTTTGCAATCATTACCGCATATTTTCAGATTTCTATCAAACTTTGGTTTAAATCTTTCCTGTAGAAGCCCGGTTGTTTGAAAATAAGTTAACAAGATAATTACGAAACGAAGGGAGACTGATAAAATTCAGAACACAGATGTAACATCTATATTCTATGTATCTGGCAATTTTTGATCCAAATTCCATAAAGGATTGACTGGTCAGTAGGTCTATACTTTCAGAAATACGTAAATACGATTATTAAAAAACACAGCGATTTAAGGTATCCGACAACATTAAAGACAACATTATCGACCACATTGGCGATTTTTAAAAAATTCTTATTAACCTTTAGACTGCGGCTACCCAAACTCGGAAAAGTTCCTTTGAATACGGCGTTTAGTGTTAGAAACTACAAGATGCTTTCCCCTTCTTTTAAGGGTTTTTGTTGAAGATAAGCTCTTCGATTTCAACCACCCATAGAGTTAATTGGTCATCTGTCCGTTCCGTAGTAAGCGGGTTGCCTTTTTTTTGCGGTTTCGTCTCTGCTGAACTCTAGAGTAGGCTTTTAATCGCAGTTTTATTTTTTTCCCACTCAGAATTATTTCATCAATTCTGTAGTAAAAAATATTGTATTAAATATTATGAAGTAAACAAATTGCAAATACGATATATGCTAAATAGTTTAGTGCATTGAACAAAAAATTTTCAATTGTACTTAAAATTAAATCCATTTCTCAAGGTTTACTTAAGCTGCGCATTAAACTGACATTGCTTGAACACAGCATTGTAAATTTTACTTTATTTTTATAATTTTAACTCATGAATTTTAATAAAATGTAACGATTTGTGCATATTATATATATATATAAAGATCCTAATTGTTCATTTTTTTTTTAAAGTATTCACATATCTTCAGGCATTACATGAATAACAATTCTCTATTGTTCTGCAAATTAAAAATATCTGCAAATGTTTTTATAATAATATATTATTCCCATAGTAATCGAAAGTAATTTTTATTCCCGACATAGTTCAAACCGTTTGTAATGTAATTTACTTGTAGCGTTTTTCCATTATTTCCTTAAAATTTAAATTGAAAACATTTTTTGATGAGAATTTTAATTTCTGATTGCAGAGTAGTATTTTTTTAAAAAAATATGTTCATTTTTGTAAACATTCAGTAGCTTAATTATATATAAAAAAATTTTCTACACAAAATTTACTGATAAGTAAGTAATCAGCAGATTTAAGACAATCAATATAACCAACAATAAAGTAAGACTTGAAATGAATTCGATACATAAGATATGATTCATAAATTAAAAAGTTTATAAATTAAATTAAATTATTAAGTTATATTATTTCATATTAAAAGTTTTTAACTTTATTTTTGAAGCTCTTTTTTCTGTATAACATTCTCGATTACCAGCATTCATTATTCAATACTAGTATTTTTACTAAAAAATGATTTAGATTATCTTTGAGAAATACTTAGAATTAAATATAGAATTCCTGACTTTTTAATGCAATTTTGTTTTATTTCAAAGCAAATATTTCTGGAATAATTCGAGATTTCAATTATTTTTCAGTGGACTGAAACAAAGCTATAAGATTTTAATATTTCTTTTCTGTTACTTGAACGCATGGAGAAACTAATTATTATTTTGATAGATTTTATGAATCTCCTTCATTATTTTAAAACTTTCTAACGTTTACAGAATTATGAAATATTAAATCCATCGTTTTCATAAATAATTACAAATAAGGATGAAGCCATGAGTTTAATTAAACATCATAACCAAAATATATTTCTAGCAGAAATATATCGAGTTCAAGTATGAAAATTTAAAACTGAAAAAAAAAATGTAGGTATCATTTCGTCTTGGGCACCGATTACCTTCATTAGACCATAGCATGATACGAAACATCAAATAATTCTTGGTTCAAATATTTATCATTCGATTAGATGGACTCAACTATAAACATATATTTATATAAAGCTGTAAATTTTTTAAATAAAATTTTTTAGTTGTTAAGCATTGTTCTGTTTAGTGACAAAGGAAATCTTTTTAACCAATTCTTGTTTGAGATTTAAAAAAAATTATTTCATTTTTATCAGTTAAAAGAAAGAATTAATTATTTCCCAAAACATAATTTTTGCTGTAATTGCAATTAATAATTCATATAATTTTTAGGATAAAAGTGGTTTTAACTTTCTAAACTTTTTTTTTTATCAAAATATATTTTTTGACAAATATTTTTCTCTAAGGAGTGTCTTCAGTTTCTTCATTTCATTTTTATTTTGAAGGAATGAAGTAATGATTTTTAAATGAAGGAACGAAGGTAAAGAACAATGTTTTCAATCAAGTACTAGTCAAAAAGGAAATTATGCTATCTCATTCTGTACTCACTCCCCTAGGAAGTTTAAAAGGGAATGTCGCCAAAACACGGTCAAAAGTTTCATTGTCGCCAACAGTGATTACAATAGTGATTCCCGACCCTAAGGGTCGCGACACAATACGGAGGGAGTTTTATCAGGCAATTACGGCTCAGCTGGAAAGCTGAAGTGGGGAAAGGAAATCCAAACTCGTTCCTGGTACAGCAGTTGTACCGAGCCGTACGGAAAGGTAAAAAAAATCCTGGTACAACTGTTGTACCAGCCGTAAGCTAAAGGTTAATTCTTTTAGTTCAGAATTTTTTTTTTTACCCAAACAGTTTATTTTTTCTAAGAAAAGGAAGACCTGGCCTATAATCCAAGGTCACATATTTTTTAGCTAAAATTTGTCTTTCACTTCAATTTTCTGAAAACACTATTCGAAAAAATTAACCACTGTCAACATGATATCACCAAAACCAATAGAGGTATATATATAAAAAATTTTAGCATGTGTTTTAAATAATATGGGCAATGAAATCAAACAAAAATTTTATTATTGGGAAAATACCTTTTATTTTTGAGTATTTTTAGAAAAATTAGGGCGTAAATTTATGGTAAAAATGCATATTTTTATCCATAACTTCGTTGTAACTCAAAATTTTTCTTAGATTTTGGTCCATTTCATTCATCATTGTATTCTATAACTTGTGCACAAAGAAAAATAAGATTGCTGCTTTGTGTAGAGTGTAAACCATTTTTGTTGAATTTCATTAAAACTTAAAACAAATTTTCCCATTTCTCAAAATATATTATATTTTCAAATAATTGTTTTTGTAATTTTAGAGTTTACTATTAACAATACATCTAAAACCATAAATAGTTTCTTAAAAATCCAATTTTTCAAAATTTTTCCTTCGAACGTAGTCGGATACCTTTAATACATCAAATTTGGTGTGGAATATTATATCTGTAAGCGTAATCTTACGTCATATTTATTCAATCTGTTATGTAAAAAGTGTCTAAATAACAAATTAAAATGCTGGCTACTGTTAACGTATATAAGGGATTAATAACACCAAATAACTCGCCAAGGATGCCAGGATAGATTCAGTAAAAAAGTAATGCCAAAAATTAATATTTCATAACTACTGTAAGCTAACATGATGCAAGTTATTCTTCCATTTATTATAGAGTACGCTAGAAGATTTTGAGCAGATAATTCCCGCTTGTTTATAATTCACAGTTAGCAGAAAGATTAATTCATTAGCAAATGTCAAACAATCCAAGTGAAACAATTCGTAGATCCTACGTGATAAATGCTTTAAGGATGATTTATGAGTAAAAAAATAATAAGTCAAAACCATTTGTTTAAACATCTGTTTGAATTGTCCTAGAAAATAAATATTTTTCCTTCAGTTATTGTGTGGTTCACTCAAAATTTTAATCTAGATCATAAATCATCATGAAGGAATTCAAAGGTAAATGACTCACTAATAAAATTAATGGGAAGTTTGCTGAGATGTTTTCTAAACAGCACCAGATTCGCTATGTAAAGATTTGATAAACAAATATTTTGTGATTAAACGAACGACTTCGGATTTACGCGCTCAGCGTGAATAAAAATAAAAAGATATTCGGTAATTAAAAGGCATTAAACACACACTTTTCCCACTGAAAGATTTCGAATCTCAGCTAATCGATACTCAATATTTGTTAATATCCAGATAAATCCCGTCTTACAAGGTATTTTTATTCAAAAAATAAGTAGTTAAAATTTAATACACAATTGAACTTCTGATGCGAAACACTGTAGCACGATGATGCATCAGGCTTGATTCAGCTACGTTGTTCACTTTATTGCTCTAACGGTTTTTGAATCATGTAATTTATGGAAAAGAATATTTGCCTGAAGTCATTTCCATATTAGAAACGTGTTAAAGTGTTTTCCTCGATATTTTCTCGTATGCGTTCTGATAAATGTAGTGCAATACTAACGCATGCCATTGCTAATATTAATTGTATATCCCTAGGGTTCTGGGTTCGAAACATCACATCGAAAAAAGATGCGTCATGTATGCTAACCTGGTGCACATTAAATCTGAAGTTGTGAGCTAAACATGCCTATGATGTTAAAGGTAGGAAAGATGGGGTGTGTGTGCCAGATTTCGTGGCTCGAAAGTTAGGAATGAGAGGGGTGTGTGCCAGATTTCGTGGCGCGAAAGTTAGGATAGAGAAAGGTGAGGGCCAGAA